>JANBPA010000052.1:10048-23791 GCA_027575275.1 Coemansia sp. RSA 2711
ACTAATAAGTATTGAAGTGTGTCAGAGTTTGCATGTATTATTCTCCGCATATCAGAGTGGCTAAACAATCCCCATGCACATGAAAAATTAGTTAGCTCTGAAAAAAATTGTAGCGATGACAGTACTGTTTGCTCAAATGCAACTGACAAATGTACTTTGCTGACTGAACGTCTTTCAGTCAGTTTACTGAAAAAATGACAAAGATGTGTATTGTATACCTCTGTGCTTGTCTTTGTGCTATCTGACAGCCGGAGCACCAGCTGGTTTGCATTGGGAAACAAGAAATCAAAATAGCAGACAAAGTCATCAATATTGTCCTTGGCCAACACTGGTGGTCTTCCTGTTCGGGCATTAATAAACAGGTAAAGGGTAACAATATTTGTGCCATAAAATTGGGTGTGGCCATGCTTGCTCTCAAGTGCACAGTTCAACGTGTGCCCACTCAGCAAACCATCAAAAGTTAATAGCAACTCCATGCTTTTAATGTAGCCACTATAATTTGGTTGCATTTCCTTAACACTAGCCCGTGCCCACTCTGAATTATTATATATAAACTCTGGCTGCTGTCGAAGGTCGACTCGGCCCGAGTTAAACATTCGTGATAGGAGAGTTGTCCGCCAATTCTGGCACACCTGAAGAAATTGCTTGAATATCTTTTTCTTAATGACGCTATCTTCATAGAAAGAGCCAACCTCTGCAAACTCTTCGACATATCCAAAAATACCGTTTAAGATATGTGGGGGTAAGCTATGAAACAACATGAATAGAACTGTATAAGATAAAACACAAAAAAGTGAACAAAAAAGTGAACCCACATTTATTTGGCTAGTTTTTTTCTTTTTTCTTAAAAAAATTAATTTATTAAAAAGGAGCCTCCTCGCCCTTTACCTTTTTACTAGCTAATTTGATCTCGACAAATTCGCAAAATTCCACAGCCTGGCGAATGCCGTAGCTGGAACTTCTGTCTAAATTGGTGGTTACATTTCATTCGGTGATGCAAATTAAGTGCCTTTGTAACATTGTAGTCCCGAAGAAACACAGTATTGAAGTTTGGGCATCTGTGGACTAAAATTTGTATGGATAGGCCCACTAGATTACTTGTCATGCCAGCAGCATTGTCAATGGTCCAGACAGCAAATGATGTGCTCATAATTTTGTATTTTGATTTTATCACCTCGGCTAATTTGGAAGGCTCAATTACCCGGAAGCTTTCTCCAAATTTAGATATGGTAGATCGAAGGTATCTTAAATTTGGCAATGCCTGCAGCAGCTGTATAATCTCGTCAAGCTTAATTTCCTTGCACCCAAGCTGTAACATATCAATGTTTTTAAAGCATGCTTGGGCAGGCAGTGACTCGATAAGAATGTTGTAGTATTGTTGTGGCTGGAGAGACAACTTTCGTGTTGAGCTTAGTGTGTTGAGAAAAAATTGCTCAAGGTGTTTGCTATGCACAGCTGTGTGAGCCATTTCATCATATCCACATATAGCCAGATGTTGGAGATTTGGGTGAATGCTTTTGGCAAACACATCATGAAAACATAATAACTCTAATGCACTAGTGGGCAAAACTAAACAAATTGACTCTAATGTCCACTTGTTACCTCTAAACAGAACATCGTCTTCAAATGGATATGCAAAGCTAATGTCAACATGCCTTAATCTGGGAAAAACTACACAATTTTCAGTTGCAGGCACAGCATATTCAGAGTCAAACTCTGAACCGCTCATTTCCAGGGTGGTTAATCGAGGGTACTGAAGTATACTGCCATCATCTGCAAAAAGGAGGTTGTGT
Source organism: Coemansia sp. RSA 2711 (assembly GCA_027575275.1). NCBI lineage: Eukaryota > Fungi > Kickxellomycota > Kickxellomycetes > Kickxellales > Kickxellaceae > Coemansia > Coemansia sp. RSA 2711. The sequence goes on from JANBPA010000052.1 coordinate 11,842, forward strand.
AACCCAGTATAAACATAGCATATAATATGTAGAGTTTGCAAAGTCTGGATGTTTTTATATATAATACTAGCATATTGCTTGTAGTTTATATCCCAGCTACAACGCAGCGAAGTGAGATTGATGAAAGAAAAATTTGAGTTCAGTAATGTACCCCCTTGAATTAAGTTTAGTTCATTCACAGGTGCAACTGCTCTTAGCATACTAAACATGTCCTGATAACATTCAACAATGCGATTATCACACTCATGGATAGGGTCGCCATATGATACATCAAATGCTTTCACATGCAGCAGTATAGCATGAATCCGGCTGACAAATAATTTAATGTTATTTTTTGAATTAGTTTCATGGATAGTCGAATTATTTTTATGGGAGAAATAAATACGTGCACGATGTATGCTCAAGGAGGCCAGAGTATATGCTGTGAGCATGTCAAGTTTGCTGATTGCTGACTTATCAGCAATATCGTTAATTTTAAGTGAAAATGAAATCTCAGATACATAGGGGTTGTAATAAGGCTGCATATTTGTTACCAGACATTGTATGGTTTTCGAGCTCAGGTATTCGGGCTTGTCATTACCACCAACATATACACGTGCTTTGCAAAACATCATGGATAGCCCCACTTGGCGCCAGCTAGTACAGATATGGAGCAGTGCGACAAAGGAGTTGACTGGCACATTCTCACTATCATCAAGGGTAAACATTTCAAACCTGTTTCTAACTTCAGACACATACTCAAAAGTTAGCCTAACCAGGTGGTGGGGTAGCGAATTGAAATCATGGCCGGGCATAATTTTTATAGTATAAAATAAAAAAAGTGTGAATGCATGAAGAAAAAGTGCCGGCTTTTAGGGCTCCTTTGAATAAAAGAACAACTGTGGACTTTGATGTAATTTAATTAATCGTTTCTTTCAAAATTATTTTTGCCTTGTCGTTTATAATATTGTTTTCAAAAGGGATTTCTTCTTGGGATCCGTCCACACACATGAATAGCTTGTACGTGTCCGGAGAGTTCTTGCCTTGATACTTGCTGATTAGTTCAGGCTTCAGGTTAGCTGCAGTGACGCTGCCTTCACAATAGTGCGTGTCCCATTCCGAACTAGGCGGGCATCTGTTAAAGGCAGTGAATATAACAACCATTGTTTCTGTTCAAGAGGCAGTGAAAGATTGGTGAGAGGAATAGAGCAGGCTGGAAAGCAGGTTTATTTAGAGCAGACGGCATCCGGGAAAAATGGGGAGCTTTTATAGCCAGAGAAAGCAACGTTGACTGGCAGCATCCGCAGCAGGTAGAAAGTTTGTTTCGGCAATTGCTTCTTATTGCCTATAATGAACACGGAGATACCCGGAGGAAAAGAGCGGATTGAAAACAAGACGAGACTGCCCGCAATTGCCGAAGTGAACAAAATTTTATATTACAATGCTAAAGCGCGCTTAGATTCGCACCGCCGCTGAGCTGTGAGAAAAATGCCGGGACCCAGTACTCGGGGGCAGCCGAACACTGGTCATCGACCCAGACAATTCCTGAGCGCAGCATATCGTCGACACAGGCGCCAATACGGTCAATGTCCCAGGCAAGCGCCGCGCGCACATCCTGCCGCGTAAACTTGCCCGTGTGCTGGGCCAGCGCCAGCACCGTCGACGTATCGGCGTTCATCTCACGCGCCACGCTCTGCACCATTTTACGGCCACCAAAATCGACAATCGCATATCCGCCCTTTAGCGGCGCCAGCTGGCTAATCGCCCGCTTAATATCGTCGACCACCACGGGCTCGCTGCCACGCAGCCTCCGGCGAATCAGCCGCCGCCGCAGCTCGTCAATATCAATAAGCCCGCCGTTAACCGAGCGCGTTGCCAAGCAAATATCGATGATTTGGATACCCAGCTCGCAGTAAAAGTCGCCGACGCCGAGAAGCTCGGACATGTAGCTTTTGCGCGAGGCCAGCGGGTCCACGCCGATTAGCTGGCACATGCGCTGGACCTGGACGCGGAACGCTGCGTTGCTGCGGATGTCGCGCTGGTGCTCGCGCACAAACGCCTCGAGATTGGTCTTCATTAGGGCGATTTGCTCTTGGAGCTTTGTGATTTCGCGCTGGGCAAGCTCGGAGCCCTTTTTCGAGAGCGCGAGCTACACATAATTGTTCGTGTTAGGGGTGGTTCCATTTACAAAGTATGTTGGGAGAGTGAGGGAAGCTTACCCGCTCGGCTTCCTTCCGCCGCAGCCCGCCAATGCCCACAGCCTTGCGCATTGTCAACTAGCAATAAAAACAGAGCGGCAGTTGTGGAGAAAAGAGAGGAATACTGGTCTGATCCAAAACGGCTCTGCTGATCAAGGTAAATCAGAAAGGCGATAAGGCCTCGAACTCCTGTATCTACTTTTTTCCGCGCTTTTATTGCTCCGAATCTTCACTTTTTGTTTAGTGGGAATGATGAATCGAGCGGTGCAGCGTGTGGGCCGCGTGGCGGCAGCAGTGCCAGGCACAGCGCGCCTGTTCAGCGCGAGTGCAATCGTGCCGGCAAAGTACAAGCACCAGCCATACCTGGATCCGGACCCGCAAATCGGCGACTACCCGAATCTGCCGCACATCAAGTCAGAGTCGCGGCCGCAGCTCGGGTGGTGGGACCGGCAGAACCGGCGCAACTTTGGCGAGCCGATGGCCGAGCAGGACGAGATCCTCAATATGCGGTCGCCGACCCTGTACAAGTCGCCGGGGTGGCGGCAGGTGAGCAAGATGTGGGCGGGAGTGATCATCACGATTGGGTCGGTGTACTACTTTATCTCGCAGACACGTAGAGAGCGGCCGTATATGCGTGCGTTCTATCCGAACGGGCTCAAGGACGAATTGGGCGGTGTGCCTACTCGGACCATGGCCGACGCGGTTAAAGAGGCCGCCGCGGAGCATTAAGCGAAGGTTTTCTATTGGCTGGAGAATCATAAAAACCAGTCTCTCAAAAACCAGGTGTGGAGAGTTGCACAGGAAGTGGAAAATGCGAAGATTACTGTACTTTCTCGTATCTATTTTCGTTTCTTCCCACTCCTTTTTTTTAATTCCTGGCTCTGGTTCTTTTCTGACTTTCCTTTATACATAAATACTCGTTCTCCTTTTTGCTAAATTCACACTCCTTGCTTGAGCAGAGGCCGTAATATTGTACAAAGTAAACGCGGGAGGAGGGGAATTTGAACAATGGGCGAGAGGATAGAGCTGCCGCGGATAGACACCAGCGTGCGGCGGGTCAATATGGGCGGGTCGCGCAGCGTGCCGGCGTCGCCAACCGCCGGGCCGCAGACAACAGCAGCAGCGCTGGGCGAGCTGTCTCTGCTCCGACAGCCGGCCACACACCAAACGCCGGCGCGAACCAGCTTTGTGCAGAGCGGGCGCATGACCAAACTGCCGCACTACGGGCGCCTGCGTAGCGTGACCGCCCGTGTGCTGCGTATGATGGATCCACGCACGCTGGCACAGCGCCAGACGACCAGCGACGAGCGCGGGGCCGGCGGCGCCAATGGCATGTCGGCGCAGATCGAAGACGGGTCGTACGGCGGCACCGCGGCGGGCGTGCTGGGACTCAGCGTGATGGACACGGTGCGCGACGCCGCCGGCCGCCGCATACGGCAGCGCCGGTTTAGCCACGGCTCGCTGCCGATCGGCGGCATGGGGCTGTCGCGGCACGGCTCGCGTGAGTCGCGGTTCACGCGGCTGCGGCTGTCGCTAGACGAGCCGCAGGGCCGGCAGAGCCAGAGCCAGCAAAGACGGCGGCTCAGCGACGACCGCGCATCGAGGGCCAGCGAGCGCATGTGGCTGGCCGAGCCGGCATCGGCAGTGTCGCGCACGCCAAGCGGCCAGAGCGGCGGCAACATTGCCGCAGCAGCGGTGGAGTCGGTGATTGCGATTCCGATGCCAGGGTTCTTTCTCGACGCGGCGTCGGACGACTGGACGGGCGGGCACTCGTTTCGCCAGCGCATGCGGTACCCAGACGAGGCAATCACGGTGCCCGCGTCGCTGACAAAGCGCGTGCACTACGAGGTGTCATACGATTACCCAAAGAACGCAATTTCAACGGCACGCTATAACGTGGTGACGTTTCTGCCCGCACAGCTCGCGGCGCAGTTCTCCAAAGTTGCCAACATCTACTTTCTGTTCATTGCTGCCCTGCAGCAAGTGCCCGGCTGGTCAACTACGGGCCGCTGGACGACGATTCTCCCGCTCAGCATATTCGTCTGCCTGTCGATAGCGCACGAGGGGTTCGACGACATTCGCCGGCACCGCATGGACCACGCCGAAAATGCACAGCGCACACGCGTGCTTAAAGTCAAGGTGCACGACCGACAACGCCTGTCGTTCAGCTTCCGCGACCTGCGGCATCGCGGGTCGCAGAGCATCCACAGCTTCCGCATGCGCAGCTCGCAGAGCATCCACGAGATTGGGCGCAATACCCTTGAAGGCGCGCGCCGCTGGGCAGTGGCTACGTGGAGCGTTGGGTCAACGGTGCGCGAGCATGTAGGCAAGCGGCTGGCCGAGAAGCGCCGCAAGAAGCGCGAGATGGAGGACTCTGATGACGAGGACGAGCTGGTTATCAACAACGCGCGTGCTGACGATGACGAGGGCGATGACGTGGGCGGTGACGGCGCCGAATCCCTGCTGCGGCGGCAGATCACGCGCGGCGTGCTGAGCCTACGCAGCTGGCGCGGGACCGGCATCGGGGCCGTGCGCACGCCGACTGCCGTGATTGCTCCTGGCGGCAGCACCGAGGACAGCAACAGCGAGATTGCATCGGTGGCATCGCGTGCGCGCGTAGCGTTCCGCGACGAGGTGGAGGAGCTAGCATACGACAACAACGACGACGTGGCCAATCCACTGCCGGACAACATGAGCTGCCGGTGGAAGAAGAAGCGCTGGGAGAATGTGCAGGTGGGCGACCTGCTGATGATCAGCAAGGACGAGTGGATTCCGGCGGATTGCGTGGTGATCGCGTCGACAGGGTTCGACGGCACGTGCTTTGTCGAGACCGCGGCGCTGGACGGCGAAACCACGCTGAAGCAGAAGCAGGCGCTCGAGGCCACCAACGGCGCGATTCAGACGCCCGAGCAGCTGGCCGCCTTCAGCGCATTCACCTTTGTCGAGCCAGCGTCGCCTGAGCTGTACAGCTTCGAAGGGTTCATGGAGATCGACGGTACGCGCCATGCGCTGACGCCCAATCAGCTGCTGCTGCGCGGGTCGGTGCTGCGCAACACCGCGTACGTGTTTGCACAGGTAGTTTATGCCGGCGAGCACACGCGTCTGCGGCTGAACGCGACGCGCAACGTGCGCACAAAGGCGCCGCAGATCCAGCGCATCACCAACCGCGTGGTTGTACTGGTGTTTGCGCTGCTGCTGGCGCTGTGCCTGGTGTTTGCCGGGCTGGGCATCCACTGGAATGACGACTCGCGGCGCGGCCACTGGTACCTGAGCACAGTGTCGATGCCCGCCGCGGCGCTGGTGTTCGGGTACATTGTTATGATGAACGCCCTGATTCCGATTTCCCTGTATGTGACGCTCGAGGCGGTCAAGATCTTCCAGTGCTGGTTTATCACGCAGGACGCGTGCATGTACGATCCGGCGTCGGATTCGCGCGCCGAGGCGCGCACCACAGCGATCAACGAGGATCTGGGCATGGTGCGCTACGTGTTCAGCGACAAGACCGGCACGCTGACCGAAAACATCATGAAGCTGCGTGCGCTGATGGTTGCGGGGTTCTCGTTCCTGCACGTCGATGTGGATCGCTTGCTCGAGGCACGTGATGCGGAGCTTTCAAAATCCGGTGATGACGGCAACAGCGCTGCAGAGCCTATGCGTTCGCCGTCGCCGTCGCCGTCGCTGTTCCGCACGCAGCTGTTTGCGCGGCACCGGCGCCAGCACAGCATGCCGTCGCCGCCGGTAGGCGACTCGGCGCCGCAGAACCCGCGCGTGCTGCAGCAGCTGGCCGCCGCGAACCGTGCGCGCCACACGCGCGGCTCATCGGCATCGGTTCTGCGCTCGCCGCCTGTTCCGTCGCCGTTGCATTCGCCGCTGCAGCACGAGGTGCAGCCGCTGCTCGGCGCCGAGCCGGACCCCGACGTCAGCGACGACCCGCGCACGCACGCACGCGCCGCAGCCGACGCGCCTGTGTCGGATTTGCAGCAGCTGCCGTCGTCGCGGCAAATCACCGACGCCACACACGCGCCGCCCACGGACGTGTTCCGGGCGCGCGCGCAGTGGTTTCTGCGGTGCATGGCGCTATGCCACACGGTGCAGCCCGACCGCGACCCGCTGACCGGCCGCATCACCGGTTACCAGGCCACGTCGCCCGACGAAAAGGCGCTGGTAGCCGCAGCGGCCGAGCTTGGCTACGTTATGAATAACCGCGCCGGCCCGCTGGTGCAGCTGCGTGTGGTGGCGTCCGAGCGCATGCGCGACTTCAACTGCGCAGTGGTTGGACCCGAGTCGCCCAAGCATGTGACGCCGCTGACCACGCCCGGCACCGCCACCACCGCCACTGCTGTGGACTCGTCGGAGCCGTCGTCTGACGATGAAGACGGATCATCCGAGCAGAGCTTTGACCGCGGCGTGCCGGCGCCGCATCCGACAGACCGGCTGGGCAACTACGAGGTGCTTGACGTGCTCGAGTTCTCGAGCGCCCGCAAGCGCATGTCGGTGATCCTGCGCTGTCCCGACGGCCGCATTGTGATGATGTCCAAGGGCGCCGATTCTGCGCTATGGCCGCGCCTGCGCCGCCCCGAGCGCATGCAGTCGGACCCGCGGGACTCTAGCTTCCGCCCACGCCCGACGCCGCCGCCCGACAAGTTTGCGGCCGCGATGCCTGCGCCGCTGCTTTTGCGCCGCAAGCTGTCGCAGCCCAGCGCCGCCTACCGTCTGCACTCGCGCCACGCGTCCATGTCCAGCAGCCCGCTGAACTACGGCGACGACGCAATGGTGACGCCGCCGCCCCGTGCGGCTACGCCAACTGCCACTCCCACTAATGACGCCGAGGACACTATGTACTTTGGGCAGCTCTCAGACCCGCTCTCGGCTCCGGCTACAGCCCCGCACCACCGTCGGCTGATGAGTGATTCGCAGTTTAGCGCGTTCAGCGAGGCCAGCAGCTTTGCCGACACGCAGGGCCAGGTTGATATCCCGGCGTCGTTTGATACACCCACGCGCGAGGAGGAGGAGTGGGCTCGAACCCGCGCCCTCGAAGCTCTGCACCAGTTTTCGACCGAGGGCCTGCGCACACTCGTGTACGCGCACAAGGAGATTGCGCCCTCGGTGTACGACGCGTGGCATGCGCGCTACGCGGCCGCATGCACGGCGCTGAGCGGGCGGCAACAGCAGGTCGAGGCCGTGTGCGAGGAGATCGAAAGCGACTTGCTTTTGTCCGGAGTGTCGGCGATCGAGGACCGGTTGCAGGAAGGTGTGCCCGAGACGATCTTTAAGCTTCGACGTGCCGGGGTGCGCGTGTGGATGCTGACGGGCGACAAGGTCGAGACGGCGATTAATATTGCAAAGTCGTGTCGGCTGATCGATACCGAGTGCCTGGAGACCACGGCGCTGGACCCCGACCTGGTCGAGCAGGCGCGTGGTGATGGCAAAATGCTTTTGCTCGTGATGCAATCGGTCGCGGATCCCGACGAGCTGGACCGCGTGGTGGCCCGCGCGCTGGACGTGGCACAGGCGATGGTTGGCACGGCGTCTGTCGACCAGCGGTTTGAGCGGCGGTCCAAGCGCGATAAGCTGCGCCGTGGGTTCAAAAAGTTTGGCAACCTGCTGGATCCGCGCAGACGCCCGCAAGCGGAGGTGGTTGCAGGGATAGAGACCGAGTCCGAGATTACCAAGACAGCCGGGGACAGTGATAGTGTGCGGCAGGCGTCGCTGGCCGTGGTGGTGGACGGCGAGACGCTGGCGGCGCTGGAGAGCAACGCCCAGCTGCTGGAGCGGTTCCTGTCGCTGGGCACGCTGTGCGACGCGGTGATCTGCTCGCGCGTGTCGCCGTCGCAAAAGGCGCTGATTGTGCACAACATGCGCGTGCGCTGCGAGGGCGGCGCTAGCGGTAGTCACGGCGGCAAATCCAAACTAAAAGCGTCGTTGTGGGCGCGGTGGATCTGGCGGCCCGTGCGCACGCTGCTGACGCACGACAACGACCAGTTCATGGTGACGCTGGCGATTGGCGACGGCGGCAACGACATTGCGATGATCCAGGAGGCGCACGTGGGTATCGGCATTGCCGGCCAGGAAGGACTACAGGCCAGCCGCGCGGCAGACTTTTCGATTGGACAGTTCCGCTTTCTGCAGCGGCTGCTGCTGGTGCATGGGCGGTGGAGCTACGTGCGCGTGTCGATGTTCATCATGGGCACGTTCTACAAGTGCATGGCGTTTTACGCGACCCAGCTGATCTACCAGTTCTACACGGGGTTCAGCGGCACGTCGCTGTTTGAGAGCTGGACCCTGTCCATGTACAACACGCTGTTTTCGATTCTCCCTGTGCTGGTCGTCGGCATCTTTGAGCAGGACCTGCAGCCGCAGACGCTGCTCGACCACCCCGAGCTGTATCGGGACATGGGCCCTGCCAACCACCTGTTCACTGTGCCCGAGTTCCTCCGCCGCGTCGTGGTCATCGGCATTGTGCACGCCATCATTGCCGCGTACTTTCCGTTCGCCGGCGGCCTGCTCCTGGGCCACGACGGCACCACCAACGACCAGTACATCAACAGCCTGGTGGTGTTCAGCATCATGGTGCTCATTGTCACGCTCAAGATTGCGTACATCGACGTGCGCCGCTGGGTGGTGTTCTCGCACGCCAGCGTGGTGCTCTCGCTGGCACTGTGGTTTGGCTGGAACGGCGTGCTTGGTCACGTGTACCCGAGCGCCCCGTCCGACGGCTACTTTGTGCTGGGCGTGTTCGACATGCTGATGCGACGCGCAACGTTCTGGTTCCAGTGGATCATCTTTGCTGCTGTGGCCCTGTGCTTGAACGTCTTGTTTGTGGTTGTTTATTCGGTGCGCGATCCGATTGAACAGCGCATTCTGTCGTGGGTCGCCAGGGAGCGGCGCCAAGAGCACGTGTGTAACCAGGCCAAGCGGAAGCAGTGGATTCAAGACCATAACATTCCGTTCTTTTGAAAATTTGGGGGGTTTTCTTATTTAATGAAGCCCACCGTAGTTACGATTTAAACTCGCTAGCTTTTTTTATATTTTTGTAGCTGATGTTTAGACATGTGGGCTTCGCGTGTTGTGTTAAATAGCTCGGGGCCGATGCAAGCTACTTTGGCGTTGCTTAAACCCGACCTGCTCGCCGACCCCCGCCACCTGCCGCAAATCCTGTCGTTACTGCACACCCGCCAGTTTCTAATTAAATCCACCACCCACACCCGCCTTACTCTCCAAGACGCGCAGCGCTTTTACCGCGAACACACACACAAGCCGTTCTTTTCCCGGCTGGTTACCTACATGACCAGCGGTCCGCTTGTGGCACTCGCCCTCGTCCGTCCCCATGCCATATCCGAGTGGCGCCTGATCATCGGCGCCAGTCAACCGGTGCGAATGCGCGTGGAAAACACACAGTGTTTGCGCGCCCGGTTTGGCGTCACCGATACGAGAAACTCGTTCCATGGGTCGGATTCCGTGGAGAGTGCTCAAAGCGAGTTGGAGTTCTTTTTCGGACAACGAGCGTACGACAAGTTCTTGGCTTGAAATCTCCGCATAGGTTTTTTTTCATGGAAAAGCTATTAGTGTAAGAATATATGCTATCTATCAGAATGTGGCTTGTTTATCATGCACTTGATGCAAATACAAGAGTGAAGAATTTTTTTTTGGATTTTGGAGCCAGACTTTACGAGCAAGCTTCTTTCCCTTTATCTCCTTTTTTTCTTTATATTTAGCTGAAAGATAAACTATGACCATGCTTGACACTGAGTTTGTATTTGGCGGGAAAAGCAGCTACAAGAAAACCATCGATGCGCTAGTTGAGTTGGCCGAGGTTCTGCCATGGAAGCGTGTAGCCAGAACACCCAACAGATACTTTACCGTCACACACGGCCTGCACGTATTCCAGTACCTGTCAGACAAGACCGCTGAAGAAATCGGCAAAATCAATATGAAGGACGATGACACGTGGTTTATGCCAAGCGACGATGCAACCGCCGAGTGGGATGCCATGTCTGCCAGCCAGCGCAATAAAGCCCACATGCGCGCCATCAAGGATGTGCGCAAGAAGCTACAGGGCAAAATCAGAGCAAAGACTACGAATGCCGGCGTTGTACTTTATCTGGCACGCGAGATCGAGCACATGCTAGATAATAAGACGTACTTTACCATGGCCGACGCAAGGCCGCCGTATATTGTTAGAAGATCTATTAGGTGCAACTCCTGCGTAGTAAATGCAAACAACCGCTAGCAGTTTGTGCTTGGTTGGTTGTAGTATTTTCATTTGTTGGAACGCTTACTGAATTCAAACCCATTTATTCAATGATTAAATAAACAACTTTCAAAGTCACCATAGTGAGAACAACTACTTTTTAGAACCAACGTTGCTTAGCAAACACGGTTATTAAATTGCCACGGAAACAAAGAAAAAAGATTTTGCTGTAACTTGTCGTTCCCATCTTTCTATATACTTCGACGGCATAGTCATACCAGGCAAACAACAGCTTGGTGATAGGTAAATAAAAAAGCCGAAACTAATTGAAACCATTACATGGTAAGATGGACATTGCGATCAAGCCACTTTTTGCATTTGATTACTCATGACATCAAGGCAATGTCGTGCTGATGTTGAATTGCCGCCATAAAAGTTTAAAAAAAAGATATGCCTTTTTTCTCAATTGGAACGTATTGTACTTTACGGATCGGCTCCATTGGTGTTGAGCAAAGGGCATGAAAAAGGACCGTTCCGCGTGGTTCAAACAATGGCCTTGATGTCTCACCATGATCGCCGCTTAACTTTTTTTATTCTGATGACGTAAAAGACACAATAGACAATAGGCTTGTATGCAAGCATATCGCCGAGACACCTCGTTTCTTATCACATACTCGGTCCAAAAGACAAAAGAAGTTCCGCCCCCAAAGCAGAAAGGAATCAGTCCACACAGTCCTTTAACAGTGGTTAATTGCATACACATGCACATATAGGTCTCCTTGAGTGAGAAATTGTTTCGTTTAAAAGGACAGGAACTGCCGGAAGATTGCAGGAGAAGCCGTATCTTTTTTCTTTCCAACACCATTTTTTTATTCGTACGCTGGCCGTGCTCGATAATGAAGTTTTACGCCCCCATTTCTCTTTTTGCATGTGCATCGCTTGCTTTTGGGCATATCTCGCTCATTAGCCCCTGTCCGCGCTACTCCCCAATCGGCGAGAACTGTCCTGCGCTGCCACCTGGCGAGTCGCTTGATACTGGCGATCATGCGATTAACGGCCCAATTAGCTCCGTCCAGCTTGGCGGAACAATGCCATTTTGTCGCCACACCACCGAGCAACCGACTCCGGCGGCTACCTGGACAGTCGGAGAGCCGGTTACCATCAAGTTCAATCCGGATAATGCTATACACTCCGGAGGCTCGTGCCAGTTTTCGATTTCTTATTCGGATCCCAAGGAGTCTGCGGTAGTGTTCGAGATGCTGCGCTATTGTTTCTTGGGGTCGAAGCCCGATGGCGTGACAAACACGGCCAAAATTACAGAGTACACGTTCACGCTGCCAAAGGAACTGCCCAACTCTGACAGCGCAACGTTTATGTGGACCTATATCAACGCCTCGGGCAATAGGGAGATTTATCAGAACTGCGCCCGGGTGAAGATAACCGGCAGTACGTCGTCGTCGTATACCGGCAAAGCAACAACAATTGCAAACTACCCTGGTTACCCGACAATTCCCGAATTCAATGGCGACTACGATACTGGGATTGACTTGTACATGAACGCGCCCAATATTACTATTTCTCC
>JANBPA010000053.1:13576-51880 GCA_027575275.1 Coemansia sp. RSA 2711
ATTCTCCGTCACGCAGTCTCAGCGGTGGTACTGGATAGATCGGCAGTGGCCTCGTCGCGGTTACAGTTACCCTGCCTACCCTTCATGCGCAGGCTTGTTACCGATGTCGATCCAAACTCACAGCCAGCGCCAAACCCGGCAAAGCGAACGCCCAAACGTGCCGAGCCAGTCGTTCTAAACGACGACGATATTGAGGAAAAGCATGTGCGCGGCTGGGGCAACGGCGGTCAGAAGCTCAACAAAACCAGCAGCTGTGTGCAACTGCTACACAAGCCCACGGGCACCATGGTGGTGTGTCAGGACACGCGCTCGCTGCAGCAGAACCGCAAGCTCGCTTTCAAACGACTGCGGGAGAAGCTTGATCTGCAGCTTAACGGCGCTGATTCGAAGATCGGCAGGCGGATCGAAAAGCTAAAACGGCGCAAGCACAAGCAGCGGCAGCGCGCAAAGAAAAAGTACGGGCAAGTCAGAGAAAATACCGAGGAATCGTGTGAAGACTAAAAGAAAGTCTCATGTGACTCTGGTTTTTTTTCGTTGCGGGGAATTTATTTTAGAGCCGTCGTGCAGCTTAAGGCTGGCGGAGATTTTCTATGCCTGTTCCCGTCGTAATGGTTGGAGGATAATCCTGCTCTTTGAACGTGCAAGTTAGCCCGGTGGAACATGGCAATTTACATGGCCACAAATGCGCCGATTTCTTAGAATAGCTTCCGTCGGATATGCTTCCGTTGCACGTCATCCGGAGGTTTTTGAAAAGGCGCATTTGAACGCCAAAACGCCAGGTATAAAAGCGAGAGCTGCGAGCCTTCGAGCTCCAAAACAGCATTTACACACCACCACGCGTATTCTCTGGATTCCACAGCCTGTACTTTTACTATTGCCTCTCTTTGAAATTAAGCACAATGTTTGCCAGACACGCAGCGACTGCCGCCAAGCGCGCCCAGCTCTCCCACCTGCGCGGCTTCGCCAAGGCCCACCATCCGGCTGCCGCAATAACCGACGCGCCTGCAGCCCCGGCAGCCACCTCGGCCGCTTGGACCAACCCGGACCCCGGCAGCGAGTTTGCCGTCACCCTCGAGACCGGGTTCCTGCCCCGCCGCGACCCGCTCCCCGTGCTGCCCAGCTACTTTGAGAAGCTCGACGAGATCCTGCACGAAATGCCCATTCTCAAGAGCGACGGCACCCTGGGGCTCCTGCACACCGGCCGTCTGGGCGCGCGCATCGAGCGCGAGCTGCCCATGTACGACGTGGAGTTTGTGTTCGACCGGCGCATTCTGGCGGCGCTGTACCGCGACTACTCGGTCCTGGCCTCAGCGTATCTGCTCGAGCCCTGCGACATCCAGTTCCGGCTGACCAGAAACTACGGGCTGGCGCGGCGCATTCTGCCCGCCAACATTGCGGTGCCGCTGGAGACGATTGCTCGGCGGCTGGCGCAGAAGCCGTTCTTGGAGCACTCGACGTTTACCTTTTACAACTACCGGCGCAAGGACCAGGAGCAGCCCGTGTCGCTGGACAACATTGAGCCGATCCGCCGGTTCTCGGGCTGCGACAAGGAGCACAACTTTATTGTCGGCCACGTGGCCGCCGCCCGCCACACCGACGCCGCAGTGGCCGCGTCTCTGGGCGTCCTGCGCAGCGCGCAGCACAACCAGCGCGGCGAATTCAACGCCGCCCTGCGCCAGTACGCCGACGCCATGGGCCGCGTGAATGAGATTCTGGCGCAGACGCTGCAGGGCTGCGGCGACTATGCCTCGTTCCGCACGTTCCTCAACGGATGCAGGGCCCAGTCGATGTTCAACAGCGGCGTGCTGTTTGAGAAGCTGGGCAATACGGCTGCGCACAAGTACCTGGGCGTTGCGCAGAGCAGCAGTCCGATAGCCTCGCTGGGCACCCACCTGTTCCAGCTGTCCAACTTGAGCCCGCGCGGGTCGCTTCCGTGCGCCGACGGCGTGGACCAGCTGCGCGCGCCCAACTTCCGCTCCTTCCTGGGCCATGTCGACAGCCAGGCGCGCAGCCTGGGCGTCCAGTCGTATGCGCTGCGCTGCTCAGAGTCCTCGGCCGCCTACGTGCTGGCCCTTAGCCAGGTGCTTGCCTACCGTTACCGCCAGTGGGCCAACCTGCGCGACTCGGTTCCGGTGCAGTCGGCCAAGGACAATGCGGCGTTCCACGGATACCTGGATATCCAGACAAGCCATGTCCGGGATATCGCCGAGCTGATCTCACGCACCCATGCCAACATGGACAGCGAGTCGCTGGCCCCTGCCCTGCGCACCCGTGCTGAGGCGGCTGTGCACCATGCTGAGATGGTCCACCGCTCGCTTGATCGCATTCTGAACGACGCTGAGCCGACGCCGTTGCCAGTTAGCATGATTGCCTACTAGACAGTGTTTAGCCTGTTTTGTTTGTCCTAAATAGTGCGCATTTACTATCTATCACACAGCTTCAGCATAAATTAAAAATTAATATACTAATAGACACTAGAGAAAAGCTTGCAAAACGATAAATTGGCAAATAGGAGGCCAGACAGCGTTCACTCTGTAAACTTCTTTTGCCTAGGTGCCGTCAACCCATTTTTCTTGCTGCCCTCTTTTTTTAACCATTTTTATACGTCTTCTTCCATGTCCGCCCTTTGTCCAGAATGTTAAAGGGCCCTTTAGGCATTCTCCCCCAAATCTCTGGCAGCTTTCTAGTCTTTGAACAAGCCTGTAAAAGAGCCCTGCTCTGCCTTTGCCACTTTTGTTAATGCAGGACTGCAGCGGCTTCTTCGGAGGATAGCCAATAGGATTGCCAGCAGCTCCCGTATATTCGCATGCCAAGATAAATTCAGACAAAGAAACAAAGGGTTCTTTGAAAAATATTTTTACTAGCTGTGCAAAGTATAAAAACGGCGAAAAATATCAAGCATGAATAAATATATGAAAGTATTTCCTTCCACCGAATATAAAAAAGACGTGTTCGGCTCCTACTTTGCTCGAAACTGTCCACTACCCATTTACAATTTTACATTATTCTTATCTTTTTAAGCAGCAAGCATTCCACACGTAGATTACTAAGTATCATAAAATGAGTATTGATAGAAATCTATTTGAAAAGCTTGTGAAACAAGAGTTTGAAAGCTCTGGTGATAGCCTAACATTGGGTGAACTTATTTATAAAATTGAAGCACTGGATGAGTTTAAAGCTAACTTTACAAACTCATGTGGAGTATTAACTATTCAAGGTGAAAATGAGTATGGTGCCTATCTTCCAGATATGATTATCAAATTTAAAGATGGAGAAAGGCAGCCATATAAATATATGCATAATGATATGGGTGGAAAATTCAGATTGGTTACTTCTGATAAGTTCTTTGTGTTTATTGTAACCCCGGATAACATGTTATGGACAGCTAATGAACGATATGATTTAAATAATGATAGCTATGTTCGCTGGTTTTAGACATTTAATGAATAAATTTCTTAATATTAGCTGTTCTATAACCAGTGCAACCATTCATAAGTAATCATCCTACATGGGGTATGCGGCCTTGTCTGCAGGTTTGATATTAGGTCAGAAACTCACCTGGTGGTAGACACACAGTAGCTAACTCAAATAGCCAGATTCCTTGGCCAAACTAATGTGGTCCAATTATTAAATGCAGATTATATGGTTTTGGGATCTGACTGCCTCGAATAAAATTATTATATATTGGAACATTAAACTGAATCTTATTTTTAAATGTCAAGACAACACAAATTATGAACAACGCCTCTGCAACTGCTTATGTGGCCATGCCCTGTATAACCATATTTTATGTTTCTTCGCTTTCAATGAAACACATAAAATTAAATACCCTTTCTTTCTATTAGTGCATCATTTATAGGAATAAACAATAAACAGTAGCACTAACATTGCCACTGAGCACATGCAACAGCAGCAACTGTGCGCATATATATATTCCTCATCAATTACAACAGATAGCAAAATAGTCGTGACCCATATAATTTAACACACATCTCCAATTATAAAGTTCAAAGATATTAACAAAAAGTGTAGTCTCAATATTAATTGTTATTAAATTAAAAAGTAAAGTTTCATATGCCGGGTAGGAGATATAATCTTGTTGAATATATTGTGTATCAAACTTTGATTATAAAAATGCTTTGATATAGCCAGCAGTTTGAAGATGCGCATGGCTAAAATAAATGTAGCACTTAAATGAAAATTTAAATACACTGTTTCTATTTATTAATGACAAATTTTAACGCTTGTGACAGACACCAAAATTTAGTAGGCTATATGCAAAAAAATTAAACTGATATGCATACTAAAATGTCTTAATTAGCACCATGATAATGATTAGTGAAATTATTAATAATTTACAGGCTGCTGTTTAACAAATTGTGCATAATGCACACTAACATTAACATAAAGACAAAACAAAGTATATGATGAACAAACTGGCAAAAAAGACAGCCAGCCCATTTCTCAATCCTTTCTTCGCTTGTTGCATTTTTGTTTTAAATCTGTTTCTTCTGGCCAATTTAAACGGTTATATTTCTTTAAAAATGCAAAATAGTGTTTAGATTGTTCATATACTTACTTTTTTGGCTTTTGAACATACTATATTTTTTCACCTCCTTAGCTTTTGGCCACATTATTCTTTTTTTAGAAGACCAGCCAATCAATTGTAGCTGTGTTTATATTGCTCTGGGCAAAGTTAAAAATTAGTGGCAAAAATTAAATACTTTTGTTGGCAAACAGTCATTGTTACTGGCTTGGCAACTTTAATGCTATACTACACATTTTTAAATCTTTTAACAATAACAAAATTATAGGATTTATTCTTTTTATAGAATATCATAATTAATTAACGCTTTTTAGCATATGCACATGTCTGAAACAAATATCAACTACATAAGCTTGAGAAAGCGCTTCGAAGCTCGCCTGGAGTATTTTTCAGGACTGACTGTTAGGCTGGAAAAGGTGCAATGTTAAGCTTGCTGTGGTAGCCTGTAATAGCATAAAAGTATGATTACATTAATGACCCCACTGTTGGCCATACCCATTATTTCACTGCAGTATACTAGTTATTAAAGCAAAAGGACGCTCTCCCAACTGCAGCATAAGCTAATTGGGATATTAGCCGCCCACTATTAAAAATTAAAATATGTAATTTAGTTAATCCGGCTTACTTGTTTTTCTTTGCTTCTAAACTGCAAAAGCAAGGAGAAATCCAAAGGAAAATAAATTTTGTCTTAGTAAGGGGCTAGCTGCCATTCACCTTGTAATTTTTTGGCCTTTGCACGACCAAGCGGCTTTCTTGTTTTTTTGCCTTTGCTTGGTTGGGAAGTCTTCCCAACCTTTTGGTTAAAAGACAAATGGTGTCTTTGAACCATTCTTTTTAGCACTGCATCCGGCAGTAGAACAAAAAAAGATAAAGGCTTCATCCTTTCATTTTCCTTCATTTTTGTTTGAAGCCACAGTATTCATTGTTAATATTTAGCCAATTGGATGCATCTGTGTAGGCAAGACTGCGGAGATAGAGAAAAGTAGGCAAAGAAATGTCTGCATTTCTTTAAGAAAATTTTCCAGCCGTGGCTGCTTCTGTAGGTGCAATTCTCTTTGTGTTTTCTTTGGCACCTTCTCTTTTGTAGCTGCAATAGTAAGTGGCATGATTTACTAGGGCGCCTTCTTCCAACCTGGCAGCTATAAAAAGCCAGCCTTCTGAACAACTAATTTTTATTTTTAATTGCAAGTTTACCTAGCTTTTACTTTACTTTACAAATTTTAATTTACATATTATAGTCTTACTGTAAGCATGAGCATTGAGGAATGCAAGCAGAGAATTGCAAATGCAATTAATAATACACCCACACCTAGACATATTGATGATATTGGAAGAATTATCAATTTTGGCGATTTTGGCGTTCAAATATCTGGCTCTGTGGATAACCAAAATGGACTTTTTCTAAATATTAACACTGAAAGCCATAGTGTTATTATAAAAATTTATGATAAGTATTTTAATCCAGAAATTAATTTTACATTTGAATTTAATGTAAAGGATGGAAAGCTTGATGGCGAAATAATAGCAACAGAAAATACAATAAACTCTTAGCTGATATGCCAGTTCATTCAGTCAATAAATTTATACCAATGAAATAGAGCACATAATATATTTTAGAATATATTTAACTTGTAAAAACTAGCTTACAGTTTTAGTTGGCTGTGTCCGAACAAAAAACAGGAGGTATGCTGCGGGAGTGGTCACTTGGCTTTCAGGTATCTGAGACACCTTTGTATCGTCAAAGTAATTCCATTGACCATTCATACCATCCGACACACTGGCAGTGTAATGACCACTGGACATGGATCCATAGTGGTTGGCAACTGCATACAGGTTGTAAGTGGTTGGCTGCTCAGTGCTGTTAAACGTAACATACTTTTGCAAGCACATGTTGAATGTGGGCACCAGCACATTGGTGTCGAGCTTTTCGCGGAAATGGCCAATGGTGGAGAACCGCTTCAAGTGCACAATTAGTACAAGGGGCAGCCGCGAAACCATGAGTCGCTTGGTTGCTGGGCGCTTGGCCATGCATTGTGGGCAGTGCCACTTGTCATCTCCATCAAGCACTTCGGTTTCTGAGAAGGCATCCAGGCATTGGTAGATATTGACTGGCAGGCTGTAGTTGGGTGGAATGTTGGGTTCTGCGGCTGGACCATCGGGTCCTTCTTGGCTGTGGCTATTCCTGGGCTCTGGAATCGGCAGCGACAGCTCGGTGAACGTGTGGTATGTGGTTGATGTGTGCTGGCAGGACATGCACGTAAGCCGTGACTGAATCTGCCCCTGGAATATGGAGTTCACAATTGAGCTGTTGCGGCGCATATACTTTTCCCACTGGTGTTCGGACTGCTCTTCATCAGTGAGCTGCTCAAACTCGATTTCTTCCTCGAATGTTGGCTCGCGGTCGGGCGGCGGCCGCGGATGCATTCGATTTAGCATTTCGTGCAGTGTGTCGAGCAAGAACGAGGCGAACTCGTGAGCGTCCTCCTGGTCGTTGCCCTTAAACTGCTCGGAGCAGCTGGCGATGGCGATGCGGAAATCCTTGGGCGAAATCGAGCTGTACTGGCCCTGCCACATGCTCTCGACGACTTTGGAGAACTCCATAACGACATCGGCCTGCGCCTGGTTGGTTTTGATTAGGTCCTTTTTCCACTCGCCACGCATAAAGTAGCGGGTGAGCGGCTTGGTGCCAATCAGGCACTGGATTACGCTGTTCATGAAGCACGTGTTGCCAAAGTTCTTCAGGCCGGTTACGCCAAAGACTCCCGAGTCAGATATGTGGGATATTCGCCGCGACTGGGGCGACAGTGTGTCGGTGGTGGGCGACAGGACCTCGGGGTGCTCGTAGACTGCCGAGTTGCGGGGGTTGCTTCCCGATTGCAGCTGTCCGCTTAGTGCCGGATCCGAGCCGACTGCGTTCTGGTGACTATATAGCCGTGTGCCGTTGGGTGTGAATAGCGGCTCATCTTGCTGGCCATTTACCGAATAGCTACTGCCGCCGCCCGGTTGGTGCACGGGCAGCGGAATCGGCGGCCGGTTTGGTGGCGGCACGCTGGGCGAGTTTCTAAACTTTATGGCGGTTCTGCTGGCCGCAAATGACATGGGCGAATTCTGGTATGATCGAGGGGGCAGTTGCGGGCGGGACGGCAGCACCGGCAGCGGGACTGGAGGCGGCGGCCTGCTGACAGGCCGTAATTCAGTTGTGGCTACTGGCTGGGGCATGTCGATATTTCGGTACAATGGCGGTTTGGGCGACTGCTGTCCCAGACTGTCAGAGCTATGCTTAACAGGCAGCGAACGTGCCGAAGGCCGGCGGCTTTCAATCTGGCTCTGCGGCGGACAGACGCTGTTGTTTCGCTGCATAAAATCAAGCACCGCATCAGAGTCCGGCGTCTCGTCGCTACTTAGACTGCTGCGGCTCTGGCTCTGGATAATGCTGGCGGGCGGATATGCTGGCACCCGTGGCCGTCCGTTGGTTGGGGCATGGTACGATAGCATTGACGATATGTCGGTCGCCGAGCTAGTATTGGAGTTGGCTCTGGAAGTGGCATGCGACTGTGTGGGAGCAGCAACTTCAATGTCGTGGTCAAAGATTCCGTCGTCGTCGTCGTCGTTATCACTGTGTGAGGATTCCTCGTCCACGCATAGTGACTCGGGGCCAATCACTGCGGTAACACGCCGGTTTTCTCTGCTTTGGTTGACAATGGCCATGTTGGAAAGCGCGCTGTCCAGTGGCTGGCTCGCGCCAGGCATAGGGTGGTGCTCAGCCATACTGTGTGCAACTTGTACCGGCAACTTTGGAGAAAACGGTGTGCTGCCTCCCAACCCTGCACGGCGTGCGGGCTGCTGTAGTTGAGTGCTCGAAGGCCTGCTGGACCTTGGCGTCACGGCATGTGCGCCATTATCCAGCATGCCGCGTAGCTGTTCAAGCTCATCGGCAACCCACGTGGCAACGTCGGTGCGCAGCTTCGCGTACTTTAGACTGTCTATTCCGCTGTTGCCACTGCGCGAGTGCAGCAGCTTCTTTGAATAGACGTTGCCAGCCATCGTGTACTTTACAAACGCCGTCTCGTAGTCGCCTATTGATTGGCACTGTTGTGCGTCCTCGATGCAGCTTTGAGCGTACTCCAGCCACAGGTTGGCCGGCATATCCAGGTCGTCGTCGATTTCTGCGCGACGGTTGAGAGCCGTAATGGCCTGGCTTTCCTGCGGCTCTATAACATTGTTGAATGTGGCTGCGCGTGCCATGCCGCCGATGTGTGAGCCGCGGCGGCTGCGCCGGGTCGGTGCTTCAAGCGACATGCCGGCTCGAGGCGGTGCCGGCAAGCTTGACGGCTGAGCGGCAGCTGCAGTGATTGACGACAGCTGGCGCTGCCAGTTGGGCTGCGGTGGTGTCTGTGAGTGCGCGATGGCGGCAGACAGCATCGACTGGGCGGCCTCAATTGTGGCTATTGCCGCAGACCCGGCGTCATCTTTAGGCGCGGAAGCCGTGCGTTTGGTTGCGGCGCCGCGTCGAGTTAATGTAGTTGGCTTTGTGGCCGACTTGGGCGACGACAGCGTTTCAAAGCGCTTGATCAAGTCGGAGGTATGGCTATTCTGCGACGACGCCATTTCCCTCCTAGCACGCTCTTCCTCTAGTCCGAAATACAAAAACAAAAATTAATAAACGCAGATACGCAGCAAGGAAAAAATAATAGCTAGTGCAGAGTAGAGACAGAGGGATGGGATAGCTTGAACTAAAAGCTTTGAGGCTTTCATTAACATGGGCGGGCTCTTTTGTTTTTGGCACACGTTTGGTCCTCCTTTTTCTTAAACACTCGGTGAAAGAACGTCGCCTGCTCAGAGAGTTCTTTTTTGATATTAATACCTAAGCCAAGCCGGCTCTTGGCCTTTTTTTTTACTATAGTTCTTTTGGCTTTATTTCAATAGCGATGTCTAAAAAGAAGGTCACTTGCATTCCAGAAATGCTTCGCAGCCAACGCGATTAAGCGTGGCGATTACTGGACTGATTAAATCTGCGGGTGTTTTTTCTGTGCAGAAGTTCCAGCTTCTGATTTCTGACAGGATGGAAACGTCGTCACTTCTGCATTGAGATGCAGAAACTTGGGCCATCATCCCGCAGATCGGTGCTGGCCACATGCGCCAATCGCCTTCACCACCAGCCAAGTGCTCGTTTCCCTCATTTCCTGCGGACTCCCACATGTGGAACGTATTATTGCACAGAGGACGATTGGCCTGAATGAGCGCGCTCTTTTGTGTTGACGCTCGACATGTCCAAAAAGAGAGCGCCCACACAAATCAACTTTTGTGCTCATTTTGGGAAGCAAGAACCGCATGGCAGCGTGCTGCGCCTTTCTCGAGAAAGAAGGCACGTCCCCCTTTTTGCATTCTGTCCAACGTGTTTACTTTCAAAATTGGACAGAAGATTCCAGCGTTTCTTTTTCCACAATAAACCAGCTTCCCTCTTCTTTCTGCGTCTTTATTTCTCACCTTTCTCCTTTTTCTTTTTTTTTTCGGCTTGGCATCCAGGTGGTGTTTTCTGTCTATATAAAGCCGCAACTCCCGTGGGGCTGTTTCTTTTTTGAAGTTTCGGTGCATCAATTATTATTCCATCGCTTCTATTTCCCGTCTATTCTATCAAGACCTGTTTATTATTAGTATGCCGAACATCTTTAATCGGCTTCGGAGACGCGACTCGCTGGCGTCGTCGCAGGCGCCAATTGTCGGCGGGGCGGGCGAGGCGCCGCCAGCCAACCAGCGGCAGGCATCGTCGCGCAACTGGGGCCCGCGCGCGCAGACATACGCCAACAACATGTCGCGGCGCTCGTCAAGCAACCGGCGGTCTACAAGCCAGCGGCAATTGGCGGCCGAGGAGGGCGCGGCTGGAGCCAAAGAGAAGCGAGAGCCAGCCGGGCTTCTGCAGCCCTGGCGGGTGATCCGGTTGTCGCTGCTGAGCAGCTGGATCAACGTGCTCTTGCTGGTGATCCCGGTGGGCATTGCCTCGCACCCGGCGCACTTCCCGGACGTGGCCGTTTTTGTGCTTAATTTCTTTGCAATCGTCCCGCTGGCCAAGATTCTGGGCTACGCAACCGAGCAGCTGTCGCTGCATCTGGGCGACGTGCTGGGCGCGCTGATCAACGCGACGCTGGGCAACGTGGTGGAGCTGCTGCTGGGCATTCTGGCGCTGGTCAAGGGCGAGGTTGAGATTGTTCAGACTTCGCTGGTCGGCTCAATTATCGCCAACCTGCTGCTGGTGTGCGGTAGCTGCTTCTTCTTTGGCGGCTTGAAAAACAACGAGCAGGTGTTCAACGCGCACGCCGCGCAGTCGTACGGCTCGCTGCTGGCCATGGCCATTCTGTCGACGATTCTGCCCGCCGCGTACAACTCGCTCAACGCCAAGGACGCCGACCTGAAGAGCGGTCTTTTGACGCTGTCCCATGTCACCGCCATCTTTATGCTGGTCGTGTATATTGCCTACTTGTTCTTCCAGCTGCGAACCCACGCCAACCTGTTCTCGGCCATCCCAATCGAGGACCGCAAGGCTGCCGCGCAAAAGCCCAAGCGCGCTGACAAGGACGAGGACAAGGACGAGGAGGGGTCTCCGGCTGCCGAGACTGCTGTGGTGACGGCGGCGGCGTCACCAGTCAACCCAGCAACGGCAGCAGCGTCGCAGGACCAGATTGTGGCCATTGAGGAACCTGCGAACGCAGTCGAGGAGAAGAGCAACGAGGAGGAAGAGGAGGAAGATGACGAAGAGGAGGAGATTGAGCTGACGCTGTGGGCATCGCTGGTGCTGCTGCTGATCACCGTCGGGTTCATTGGCGTGTGCGCCGAGTTCCTGGTAGACTCAATCGACGGGCTGACCACCAGCTGGAATCTGTCGCGTTCATTTGTGGGTATGATTATCCTGGCCATTGTCGGTAACGCAAGCGAGCACTATAGCGCCATATCGGTAGCCGTCAAGAACAAGATGGACTTGGCCCTGGGCGTGGCTGTCGGGTCGAGCATCCAGATTGCGCTGTTTGTGATGCCCGTGCTGTGCATTCTCGGGTGGATTATCGACCAGCCCATGTCGCTGTACTTTTCGCCGTTCACCACCGTGGTGCTCTTTATTACCGTACTGCTGGTGAACTACATTATTGGCGACGGCCGGACCAACTGGCTGGAAGGTCTGGTGCTGATTATTGCCTATGTGATTATTGGCGTCGCCTATTTCTTGTACCCGAAGGACATGGACACCTCGTCAACCTCTCTGGGCTAGGATATTCTTACTTTGTGATATTATCGTTCTTGTTTTCTTTTCCATATATATTGCTTAATAATTCGTAGTAAAAGTAGTGGTCTGCTTGTTCAAATTTAGCTCAATTTCTGGTAGGTGTGGGTACGCCGCCGTGTAGAGTTTTATAAACCTGGTAATCGGCTGTTCAGGCAGCAGTCGGGCATTCAGCCTAATCAGGCTATGCAGCCGCAGCAGCAGATGCTTTACCACCATTGTCACCAGGTGCTGTGACAGCACGTCGGGCACATAGTCAACTGTCAGTTCACTTATTTTTGAATCAAATGGCTTGATCGGTATACCTGTGCTGTTCGCATTGGGAACTGAGACATCTGACCGGATGTTGCTTGCCACCAGCCAGCTGATATTCAAGCTGACGAGATTGGGCAGGTTTTTAATTGCACCGAGCACTGCATCAATATGGGTTGACTCCAAAAAAGTAAGGTGTGTGATGTTAAGGTTCTTCATACTGTTGGGTTGCATTGATTCGAGTCCAGTGGCCAGTATCAACTCGGTTTGCAGCGCAGCTTGAAACTGGCTGTAGACATTTTGCAGTGCCTGAAATGTCATATTGGTGGCTCCCGAGTCTGAATCAATGCATAGTACAACCCGCTTTGCTTTAGGCAAGTGAACATTTTGCAGCATGCCAATGTCGTGTGCATTGCCCTGAATTGACAATACACTAATGAGGTCTGGAAATTGTGAGCTCTGCAACAGCTGGCTGTGCGAGTAGTTTGTAATATGCAGTGATTTTAGATTAGGAAATGACAGAATTACTTTGAAGTTTGGTTTAACTGTATGTGATAGTTGACTGGATGCATATGTTATCTCAAGTACTTTGAGCTGTGGAAACACCACCATATCTGTCAAGTTGTCAGCAGCAAGATCAGACAGCGGAAATCCATATGGCACTTTAGGCAACGCAAGCTTTTTCACATGCTCTAGACTCATGCACAGCCCTTGGATGCTACTGGTGGTGTGATATGGCATCTGTATGTGCTCGATACACTGTAACTTTTGGTGAATTTCAAATGGAAGCGAGCTTTTCAGTACCTGTAACCTAGGTGAATAACAGTCGGTTAGCTTACTATACAGTTTGCCAACAAACTGGCTGGGTTTGTATCCAAATAAATCTAGTTTGGTAATGCCATGTAAAATTCTAGCTATCTTCCTGCTTGTCTCTTCAAACTCCTCTGTATATGCATTGGTATCGACCTCCTGAGCTGACTGTGCATGCCACATGGCAAAGCTTAGCGATGAGACCCATGGCCACACCTGATTGAGCTTTTCAATCACATTTACAATCTTGCCAATTTCCCAAAATGGGTCTTCAACAAAGTGCACACATATATCAAGTTTTCTAACAAAGCATGAGCACCCAGCATGAGCAACCAGGTCTAGGTTTGTGTCCAGCTGAACAACACATGTATCTGTGTTAACATGGTTTGCCTGAGATGTAGTCAAATGAGTGCCATACTTTATATACATGTAGTGGTAGACAAATGGAAGTGCAGTGAACCGCCATCTGCGACACACCTGAAGCAGCTTAAGGTTTCGCTTGAATGCATCTTTGCATGTGGAAGATACCAATGAAGCAGATTTTAGAACCAACACAAGAATATCTTCAGGCAAACCATGCACATGCATATTTTTTGTGAACTTTTAAAGTAGGAATATTTTATTTCAAAGAAGATAAAAACCCATTGATGAAACTAAAGAGGGCTAGATTATTTCTTCGCTGCTCTGCAAATTAAAAAGAATTCTTCTTTAAATGCCAATGCCTGAAAGAACAAACCCGTTCTTTATAAACGACGTGGCTGATTAAATAAATCAATTTATTAGCATTGACCCTGTTAATATCTATGGATTTATTGGTACAGAAGGGCATAAATTGCTGGAGAGTACTAATGCTAATTCCTTACATGGACTCAGAGTGTTGACACCAACACCAGAATTGTAGGAGTCTCCCCACAGCAAGCATCAATAAAGTAAAATGAACCATTTTCTGGTGTCTGTTTATCACATCTACTAGTAAGTTGTTGGTCAACAAGGTACTGTTTTAAGCTAAATAACCATGGCAATAATGTGATTTAGATGTTGGATAATATCTTTTGTCTTCCATGGCAAAAGAAAAGCATTCGTATATTTTCTGTAATAAAAAAGGTAGAGTTGCGCCTATCCCCAGCTGCATGACGGAGTTTGGCACATAAATTGATCATGGGACCTAGTTGTAAAAATTTTTTTTTAAAATAATTTAGTTGCCCAAGCCACCGAGTGTCTCTTTTCCTTTACCCTTTACTTATTCACATAAACTTTGACCTGTGTCTTTATATACTAACTGCTGCGCCCTTTATTACAAAGTGCTTGGTTTATTATGGATCACTGGCTACGATACTGCGCTCTGGAGCTTAAGCCTAGAACCCCCAAGACTGTGGGGTGTCCATTTTGCTTTGCTCCTATCAGGTACCGCAATACATCTCATCTGTGCACTGGTTTATTCAGGGGAACCTTGGCCGACTATATACAAGCAACAGATGCCACACAAGTGCCAAATGACTCTAATAGCTCTAATCGCACACTTTCTCAGCCTGCATCCAATCCAGGTGACAAGAGAAAGCGGATTCCTCCAACTATCAATGAACTCTTGGCCAAGGCTAGCTCCCGAAAGAAGTTTAAATCCACTGCGGACAGTCAATCTTAGCTGGTTTATTGTTTTTAATATTATATTAAATAAAAGTATGTTATTTAAACTGAAGCCAAAGCACGATTGGCTAGGGGATATACCATATATGTTTTATATGCCTATAAACCCACTAACTGGAAGCTCCACTTTTATTGTTTAGTGTAATATACATACAATTAATTGAAACACAATACCTGGGATAGTCAGAAAGTATGTCAATAAAGCCATTTTTACAAGGGTTTTAAGCAAATTTGAACTTTAGTGTTGGTTGCAATTCCTGGCAAAAATTCACTGGCTTCCATGCTCAAACGCATTGCTAGTTTAAAATTTAATTGTGCTAACTCTGCTTATGCTTCTGGCTTGGCTTGATAAATATATAATTGTAAATATTGTGTTATTTTCAACTAATACTCTGCTTTTCACAAACCAAAATTTACCTGATTGATTCCCAAGCTTTTGCTAATTTTTTACAAACACACGTTTATTTCAGTCATGCTCAACATCTAAACAATAATACTATATTGCACTTCACTACCAGGAGCAGAGACAAGACACATGTGAGCCTGGGTAATACATTTTACTTGCCCTTTCAACACTTGCTCCCTCCTTGTTAAGATAAATGATGTGAACTCCAAAAGGCTACTCATACAGTCCACTTGACAAATCAGAAGGTATACAATCTCCATTTAACCCTTCCAAAGGCTTTTCATTTATATTCAGCTCAATGGCAGATAGGTGCGGATATGCAGTTGTGTACATTTGTATGAACTCAGTTATTGGCTGCTTAAACTGTGACTGGGAATTAAACCGAGTCAAGCAGCACAGCCGCAGCAGCAGGTGCATTGCCACCAGTGGTGCCAAATCCTGTGACACCACATCAGACATAAAGTCAATAGACAATGTCTGCACTTTAGAGTTAAATGGCTTGATATGTGCATCCATGCTATTGGGCTCAGGAATGGAGACATCTGATTGCATGAATGTTGCATCCAGTAAACTGACACTCAAGCTAACCAGATTGGGCAGGTTGCTAATTGCACCAAGCACCAAATCAATGCGTGTTGGTGCTGTAAATGAGAGATATGTGATGAAAGGAGTTCTCATTCTGCTGGGATCCATGGTTACAAACCCATAGCCCAAAGTGATGCTAATATGCAGTGCACATTCGAATTGGCTACAAATACTACAAAGGGCCTGAAGCACTGCATCAGCGTTTTCATTGTCTGAGTGTAAGCTGAGTGCAACATGCTTTGCCTGAGGCAGCTGGATGTTTTGCAATGTAGCAACATCGTGTGCATCACCCTGAATTGCCAGCACATCCATTGAGGCTGGAAATTGGACACTCTGAAAAATCTGGCTGCACATGTAGTATTCAATGTGTAGTGATTTGAGGCTTGGGAGCGATAATGTTCTGTTGCAGTTTGGCTTAATAGCATTTGGCAGTTCAGTGGATCCATACTCAAGCCTGAGCATTTTGAGCTGCGGGAACACCATAGTGTCTGCTGTGCTGTCAGCAACAAGGTCAGATAGCTGGAATCCTAGTGGAACCCTAGATAGCTCCAGCTCCTCGATGTGCTCTGAACTTATGCATGGCCACTTGCTGCAGCCTATGTCATGCTGCAGCAGCTGAATGTGCCTAATGCACTGCAGTTTCTCACGAATTTCAAATGAGTTTATGCTTTTTAGACCCTGTAACCTAGATGCATAACAGCTGATTAGCTGGCTATACAGCTCACTGATGAGTAAGCCAGGCCAGTGTATGCTCAAATCGAGATTGACAACACCAGGTAGAGCATTAGCAATCCTCCCACTCACTGCCTTGACATTCTCTTTATAAGCATCCGTATCAACTTGCTGGTGTTGTGGATGAATTAGAATGTCAAATTGCAGTGATGATACCCATGGCCACACTTGGTTGAGCTCTGCAAGTTTATCCATGACATTGCTGATTTCGCAAAGCGAGTTGTCAGCAAGATGCACTTTTATGTCGAGTTTCTGAAGCAAGTACAAGCACTCTGCATACGTGGCCAGGTCTAGGTTTGTGTCTAGCTTGATTACGGGTTCCATGCGGTTTTCAGTGCTCTCCTCGGAGGTGGTTGGATGAGCCCCATATGTTATGTACATGTGGCTGTAGATGAGCGGAAGCATGTTGAGCCGCCATCTGTAGCACACATGAAGGAGCCTGAGGTTTCGCTTAAACGCCTTTCTGCTTGTGGAAGACGATGACAGGGCGGGTTTAAGAACCTGTACAAGAAATTTTTCTGGCAAACTGTGGACATGCATCTTGTATAGTCTTTAGCAGAAGAAGGATTTAATATAATATATTTAAATAAAGAGCAATAGATGTAAGAAATAAAAATAGAAGGCTTGAAATTTTCTTACGGCTCATATAAATTAGAGACTTCTTTGACATTTCTTTTGAACGCAAATGGCCCAAATAAAGAATAATCATTGATCTTTTTGTGTCGTAATAGTGATTTGGTATATTTAATTACTAGCATTCGCCTCTTTGCCATCTGCGGATGCGCCGATAGAGGGAGTAGATGCCGCCAGACAGCATCACGGCGCCAAAGATTTGCACGGGCTCGGGGCAGCGGCACCGGTGTCTCCGAGACCCCTCGTCGATAAGCACCGGATTAGGTGGGATGAACTTGTCGCTGGTATCCGTCTGGCGCACGGTCGTCGAGTAGTTGGTCAGCGACGACTCGCTGCTAATCTTGTGCATAGTTATAAAGTGGGAGAAATATATATCAGGTTGGTGGGTATAATGGTTGGAGAATCGAAGAAAAAAAAGGAACGCATAGTGTCGAAGATGTGTATGGCTTGATATTTATATGGTTGGAAGCGCGAATGTTTCTGCATGGATTGAATATGTGCCAAGCTCGCTCACTCAGCTTGCAATGCATGCCAAGCCCTGCCGAAAAAATGCGCATGGGCAGCCTGGTCAGACGCCAAGATCAGCAGTTGCATCAAGGTCTTCTGATCGGACGAACATCAGGTAATACGGGTTGGCCGACTCTTCGCCGGGCCTCGGCGCATCTCTAAAGATCTCGCTCGCATCAACCACAGATACGTTCGAGTCGTTGAATTTCAGCCAGCGCACCAGGTTCTTTTCCCGGTCATAGTCACGGATGTACACCCAGTAGTGGCCAAACTCGGGTGTCTGCCCGCTGTGAATAAACACGGCATGCAGCGTGTACGCCATGTCGTCGTCGGGCACGTCGGCGTAGATGGCGTCAAGCTCGGAGCGGGCTTGCGTCCGCTCGTGCTCCCAGCGCTGCCGCGCCTGGCTCAGCGCCGCGGCCATCTCGGATACCTGGCTGGAGACTGCCGCGGCCTGCTGCGTCAGCGCAGCGGTGGATTCGGGCAAATCGGCGAGCAGCGGTTGGGCGGCGTCCAGGTCAGCCCACCGGTGAACGCCGGTCATAAACGCCTGCACGCGCTCCAGCGCCGAGACCACCGACACGGGCGCGCCGTCGGACGTGTTGGCGGCGGTCTGGACGGGCACCTGCAGCATGCGCAAATGCTCGTTGACGGCTTTTAGCCGCTGCTGTAGCTCGTGGCGCCGAGAGTGCGCGGCGGCGGCGCCGTCAAAGTGGCGGTACGGCGTCAGCGAGATGCGCTCGTGCAGACGCAGGTGCGAGTTGACCTTGAACGCACGCATGGTGGCCATGTCGAACTGCACGCGCTGCACCTGGATGCACAGCACCGGCGGCGCGTCGCGGAGCCGGGACCGGCGCACCAGCTGGCTGGAATCGACAATGTCCATTGCGTCGGCAGATGGGCCCGCCTGGCTGCTGCTGCCGTTGGTGGCCGCAACTGCCGACGGCGCAAAGAACGCATCGATGCAGTCGTTAATGTCGGCGGTCTCGTCGGGGATGTTGAGGTTGAGGTTCAGAAAGGCCTCGTTCAGGGGCTTTTCCGAATCGCCGTCTTGGCTGGGGCCCGTGCGCTCGGTGGTTAGCTCGAGCTTTCCGGCCAGCAGCTGGAAGATCCACGTGTCGTCGGGGCCGCTCAGGTCGCCGGTCTGGTCGGACGAGTCCATCAGCGACGCCGGCGGCAGCGCGTGCACCAGCAGTCCGACGCATTGCGCCATGCACTCATCCACGTCCTGCTGCTGCTGCTGCTGGCTGCCAGGAGCCGGAGCGTACGTGGAGCTGGCGTTGCTGGGACCCGAGCCGTTCACACGCAGCAGCAGCATATCGGCCAGCTCGCGGTCCGGAGCCACGGCCGGCGGCACCGCAGCGCTGTTGGAGGCCAGCGGATGGCCGCCGCTACTCTTGCGCACTTTCTTTGCCGCCCAGCCTTCAACCCGCTGGCTGATAAGCGCCTCGAACAGACGTTTGAGCAGCTCGACGAATTTGAGCGCCACGCCAATCTCATCTTTGGTCAGCAGCCGGCCGCCGTCGCGCCGGCCCAGCTGCGCGCCCTCGTTCCACGTCGCGCCGTCGCCGTAGCTCATGACGGCCTTGCGGATGGGCAAGATCGAAAACAGGCACTGCAGAATCGAGTTGAGGTAGCAGGTGTTGCCAATGTTTTTCAGCCCCGCCGGCCTATATAGGTATATGAATACAGTTGAGCACATCTCCCCTCTTTGCTCTGCCTCAAAAGGCGCATGGAGGTTGTCACTTACAGTTGCTCCCAGGTATCGACCTTGCCCTTCCACGCGGCCACGCCCGCAGCGCCGCCAATCTCGATTTCGGCGCTGGTCTCGAGGGTGGACAGCACGTTTGCCGCGTAGGCTTTCAGCGCCGCGTCCTGCTTTGCGTCGCCGAGCACGGCCAGATGCTCGGCCAGCTCCATCTTGGCCTTGGGCGCCGTCGCCTCGGCCAGCCGCGCCAAAAACACCTCGCGCATCGTGTCGCTCGCAATCGCATCGACCTCGGCCTGCGGCTCGCCAAACAGCGCTACGCAGGCTGCGCGGATGGCGCCCGTGGCCACCAATCCGCGCTCCTTTTCGTTCGCCACCAGCGCGCTGAGCTCGTCTGACGAGCGCGCCGCGCTGATGGTCACCAGGCTGTCGAACCGCGCGCGCGCCGACGCGCCAAACACGGGGTCGGCTGATTGGTCCTCCTCGGTCAGACGCGTGTACGACCAGGCTACCAGCGCGTCGGCCGCGTCGTCGGGCACGCCCAGCTGGCGGTACGCGTCGTCCAGCGCCGAATGCTCACCGCCGCCGGCCACCAGCAACGTGAGCGTGCCTGCGCGCTGCGCGTAGCCTCCGGCGCCCAGCAGCGTGGCCAGCGCGTCGGTAGCCAGCTTGTACTCCAGCACGGCCTGGCGCTCCTCCTTGGGCACGCCGCGCTGCACCTGGCCGCCCCACACGCACAGCTCCTGGCGCGCACGCTCCAGCCTGCGGAACATCAGCGACGTGCGCACCTGCGCCAGCCGCGCCGCCCTGCTGGGATTGTCTGCGTCCAGGGCCTCGCCCGCAACCCGCACGATCCCCGGCGGGTGGAACTCGGTGTCGTTGGTTAGCTCAAACCCGAGGATCTCCAATATGTGGTTGCACGGCGCGTCGAACTTTAGCAGCCGCCGTGGCGCGTCGCTGTCCAGGCGCACGGGCCGCGTGTTGCCCGTGCACGCGTTGCGCACCAGCTTGAACATGGTCGACACCGTGCAGAGCAGCTCGCGCGTGCCCTGCGTGGGATGGTGGCTGTGTGCGCTCCGGCGGGCGCTGGCCAGCGCATCCGTCATTGTCGGCTCGATGATCGGCGGCCGGAGCTCCAGGTTCGCCGCCAGCGCGCATTTGCAGCAGCGCGCGCGCCCGCTGCACGTGGCCTCGGGCCCAGCCTCCTGGTCGCTGCTCGTATCGACCGCCGTGCTCAATGTCGAGTGGAAGTGGTGCCACGTCCCGTCGGCGCACGTGTTCACCGTGCCGCTGCTGTCCTCCACTGTCACTGTGAGCTGGCACAGGCAGTCGCGGCACATACTGTGCCACGCCGACTCGTTAGCGTCGCTGAGCCGCTTGAACGCCGTCTGCGGCTGCACCCATGTGTGTCTGTGGCCTTCGGGAAGCTGCTTGCGAATGTCGTCGGGAATCCACTCGACCAGCTGCCGCTTGACAAAGAATCCGCCCAGCACGCCCGGTCCGTGCAGATTAACCACGCCCATTCTTGCGATTCAAAGTTTAATGCGAGTACAATAATCAGAACAAAGAATATGAAAAAAAGCAGCAGAACAAAAAGAGGGGAGAAAATGGTGTACTCTTTCAGTTGCAAAAGTAGAGTGCTGACGTATGCGCCGGAAAAATGGAGCTTGGATATCCGGAACTCAGCATTGATGCTTCGATTAACCCTGTTCATTTCTCGCTTGGGCTTTTTTTTATTGTGTGCCGAGTCCAGCATATAGTCATTGTATTTTCTCTTCATATAACAAGCAGCTTAAATGCCAATAAATTCCTCAATAAAAAGGCAAGTTGCACATAATAAATATGCAAAGTGAATGCGTTATACTAATAAATGAATGCTAGGCTAGTGTAGCTAAGGTTCAACAGCCTCAAGAAAACGGGAGAGCTAAGAAAGAAATTTAGGCGTGAGCCATTCCCCATAAATAGCTATTGCGTGTTTAAAAGAGTACATTGTGTAAATCCTCCCTCACTATCTTATAAACCATGCTTAATAAAGTTGATTATACAATTTCATTCTCTTATCAGACTAATCAAATAAGACAATGCTGGTTACGGCAATAAACAGCGCCAAAGGACAGCTGCGGCAGCAAATGCGCCGCAAGCTCGCACATTTATCTGCCGAGCAACTGCAAATAGAGTCGCAGCAGACGCTTGCGCACATTACCGGGCACCCGGCCTTCCAGCGCGCGCAGCACGTCAGCATCTACATCAGCATGGACGCAGGCGAGCTGCAGACGCGAGAGCTCATTGAGCTGGCGCAGCGCCAGAACAAGCGCGTGTATGTGCCGCGGTGCGACGGGGCGGCGATGCAGATGGTCGAGCTGCGTGGAAGCGTGGATGAGTTGAAGGTAAACAAGTGGGGCATCCGGGAGCCCCGCGAGGATGACGTGGCGGTGGATCCGGCGCAGCTGGAATTTGTGGTGGTGCCTGGCGTGGCATTCGACCGGCTTGGCGGGCGGTGCGGGCATGGGAAAGGGTACTACGACAGGTACTTGCCGCAGACGCGCGCGTTTGCGTGTGCCGTGTGTCTGTGCGACCAGGTGGTGGACAGCGTGCCGGCTGACACGTACGACCGCAAGCCCGACATGATCGTGTATCCTAAGGGCATACTGTATCAGCAGGTTTGAGATTCACGATTAATTAACAATAACCCAAAAATTTTAAGGATAAAAAACGTAGTTAGGCCAACACGAGGGGTATGTCTACTATAAGAGATCCGCGGGAAACGAAAAGAAAAAGATGCCAGTGTGAAGGTGAAGGGGGAGGAGGAGGTTAAACTATGTATCTACTTGAGCTTGAGGCTCTGGTCAAGCACGCCGAGCTGGCGAATGTCCTCGGACTGCTTGAAGCTCACGGAGCGCGTGGTGGGGGCGCGGCGCCAGGCGCGCATGTAAGGGTGGCCGCTGGCATTGCGCTGGCCGCGGCCCTGCGCGCGGTCTGCGGCCGACGCCAGCAGCGCCAGCGAATCGGGCGCGCGGCCAGGCGACCCCCGCGCGGCGTCGAAGCCCGGCAGCGATTGGCGCGGCGTGGGCAGCGGACTCGGCAGCAGGCCGGCGCGCGCGTGGAAAATGCCCAGGCCGCCGGGCGAGCATTGCGGCGGGGATATCGACGCGTCACGGCGCATGGCGTCGGATATCGACGGCAGGCGGCGCGGGCCCTCTTTGGCGTCGCGGATTCCGGCCAGGCTGATGTGCGACGCCGAGAAGCTCCCGGCGCGCAGGGCCGGCGGGTGCGCGGAGAGCGGCGGGTTGACGGGCGACAGCAGCAGCGGCAGCTGCGACGCGCTGAGCATGCGCGGGGCTGCGTGCTCAAGCACGGCGGCGGTGGTCACGGAGCGCACGTTTGGCCGGCGCGGGTGGCCGACGCCCAGGCCCAGCGGGCCGCCCAGGCCCAGGCACGCGCGGCTGCCGCCGCCGCCGCGCTTCTGGTGCGGCTGCATGCGCGTGGCCTCGGACACCAGCGGCAGCGGGTGCGGCTCGGCCGTGAGCGGCTCGGCAATGAGCGGCTCGGGCATGGGCGGCTCGGGCATCAGCGCCGTGGACGCCGGGGCCGACGCCGACGCGGCCAGGCCCAGGGCAAACGGCGTGGGCGCGCTGTGGCGGTGCGGCGTGCCGCTGAAGCTGTTGCTGCTGGGGCGCGTGTGCGCGCTGGCCGGCGCGCTCAGCGCGTGCAGCTCGGGCGCCGGGCGCGACGCCTGTGACTGCACACGTGCCTGGTGCAGGCCTGCTGAGAGCGCGTCGACGGCCGCCGCGTCAGATGGCCGCTGCGGGCTGCGGGTGCCGCGGCTGGGCTGGTCACGTGGCTCGTCCTCTGCCTGCTGCGCGTGGCCGGCGCCGTACATCGACTCCGGCGACATGTCCGGGTACAGGTTCGGCGGCACCACCAGCCGCGGAAAGTTCGCGTCGGTCGTGGGCGTCAGCAGCCGCCGCTGCGCGTGGTCCTCCTTCGAGTAGTACGCGATGATGTGCAGGCGCTTGCCGTCGGTCGTGCGGATCGACAGCGCCTTCTTGAGCATGCCGTTTTCCTTGGGGAACCCATACTGCACCTGCGTGGCGCCGGCCTTGGTGGGCCCGCCGATAAAGTGCCCGTAGCGCGCTATGCCCATCGGCACCGCCACGCCGCCCACGCCCGCCAGCCCGAACCCGTGCATTGTGTGGAACGACGGGTGCCGCTGCGCGCGCCGCCGGCCCTCCCACTCGTGGTACGTCAGAAAGCACCCCTGCACACGTGACGGCGACCAGCTGCGCCCGTCCGTCCACCGCTTCATTCCGCTCTCGCCCTCCTCCCACACAAACACCGACCCCGATCGAATCGCCGCGCGCTCGCCGTCGCTCAGCCGCCGCGGCACGCGCTGCTTGTACCCGAGCCGGCACGCCTCGAACAGCGCCAGCGCGTCCTCGCTGGTGCTGACAAACCCATAGTACGTCTCCATGCGCGTATCGCCCATTGCCTGCTCCTTTTATAGCTGCGCAGCAACTCGCTTTTTCGCAAAAAAAATCAACTTGGATGTCAATGCCCCGTCGTGTGCCGAACCGAGCCTGTGGGATACTGAAGTAGCCACCGATTATCAACTGCTACACAAAATACACAAAAAAAGATATAAAACAAATACCAAACAAATATTAGCAAAAGAGAAAAGAGATGAACGCGATAGAGCTGGGAACGGGAAGGAAAGAAGAGGGGGGCAGAATGCCTGCTATTTCTACAGTGCATCAACGCTAAGCGTCCTTGTGACGCGTTCACCCGGAATAAATGTCGTTGCCCTCCCCCCGACACCTTGTCCACCCCCAAAAATAAATTAGGGAAATAGATGAGGACAACCGCTGCCAGCCTTTTCCCATCTGAAAACGGGGGCATCGCAAGAAGAAAAAGAGGGGAGGGGAGGGCTGGAGTTTCTTTGCACTCGCCAGGATTGCGCAGTTGACATGGAAAGCAACGAAAGGAAAAAGTAGGGAGTGGGCAATTATAGATTGGACATGTGCCTGCCGTGCTTCGGGCCAAGCCAAAGTCTGCTGCCACGCGGGCGAAAAACGCAAAGAGCGGAGAGAAACAGAGGCATCGGTTGTCCCAATCTCGCTGCCCAAAACAGAACCGCCCACAAAGCACAGGGAGGGATCCCGAACATTAACGCGACATCGATACCCCATTGTTGCCGTTGCCACATCCAAAAAAATTGAGGGGAGGGGTAAACGCGCCGTAGTCTGGGCTCAAATAGACAAGCAGGCTTTTGGGGGGCAATGCAGCCGGCGAAAAAAAAAGGAGTAGGTTGTCTCTAATTAGTCCGCCATGCTCATTCTACTGCTCAATGAGCGGTCCACAATATACGCGCAGTAGCCGTTGTTTGCTTTTTTGGCGCGTACAGTAAACAACCTGGGACCGCAACCAAACAACCGCCGCCCCCTCCTCCAACGCTCGGGCCCGGCCCACACAACCAGAAAAGAACAAAAAAGGCGGAGGTGGCGGACTGGAGCGACTAAACAAGCTGCCCACCCCCTCCCTCCAGCCCTTTGTGTCAATGAGGCACACGCACCTTCAACAGTAACGCACAGAGCAGTGCCCCCCTGCTGCTCCCAAGTAAGCAAAACACGCACCCGATTAAAAAGCGAAAAGAGAGAGAAAAGGAAACAAACACGGAAGAAGAAACAAGAAAACAAGGGCGGAACTGAAAAGAGGGAGGTCGAAAAAGCCAAAAAAGATGCGATTTACTCTATCCCTTGCGTATGTGTGTGCCGCTTCGTCAGGCACTAGATAGGAGCGTGGAAATGCTGAGGGAAAGGAGGCCCACAGTGGATGAGAGTATAGTGCAGGAAGGGAAGCTATTGCAAAATAGAGGACGGCTGTCTTGCGCAAAAAAAAAGGAAGAGAAAGAGGGATGCATGCAGACCTTTGGGAATATCAGGAACCGCAATCAACGAATGAAAGAATAGGAGGAAGATATGGACCAGGTCGGCAAATGTCAAAAAAGAGGAGCCGACAGAGCCTTTTATACGCAGTCCTGAACGGCTGGCGGATGGAAAGAGAAAAGGCAAAGCGGGCTGGGACCGGTCCGAGTTTCTCTTTCGGCAATGCTGCAGAAAAGTTATCAATGATAGGCTTACCTTTAAAACGTTCGAGCTCAGGTCCCGGAATAAAAAAGGAGCGTCTGGGTGGCGCAGTTCCGAAATAGCTGTTCCAGCTGAAAAATAGCGACACCTCGTGTGTAAAAAAAGAAAGGAAATAGGTCGGCTGGGAAGGCGCGAGTTTTCTTTTTGCGACTGCGTGCGCTCGTACACTTTTGGTCCGACAACAACAAGCGAATGCGGCAGCAGAAGGAGGCGGCGACGGAATGGAGAATAATGAGATAGAACGAACGAGAAAAGGGGGAACCTGTTGAGTTAATAGAACAGTACCCGGCTTCAAAGGATTAAAAAAGGAAACCCAAGGACAGGTTTGTTCCTATGCGCTAGCGAATAATGGGCTCAGAAAGGCTGGGCTTTTGTGTTGTTGTTGCCAGCTCCAACCCGGGAATAATCGCCAGTGTCGATGCGTGCAGTGTGTTTGTCCAAAAAAAAAAATGGCAGCACAATGCGATGACCGAAAAAAGGGGAGGACCAGCTGCTTTTGAAAATCGAAAATACGCAGATAAAAAAAACGGCGCTCCTTGCAATATACTCCTGAAGCAGACGGGAGGAAGGAGGAAATGGCTTAGCTCGGTGCGCAATTCTG
Organism: Coemansia sp. RSA 2711; assembly: GCA_027575275.1. Lineage (NCBI taxonomy): Eukaryota > Fungi > Kickxellomycota > Kickxellomycetes > Kickxellales > Kickxellaceae > Coemansia > Coemansia sp. RSA 2711. The sequence continues at coordinate 39,414 of JANBPA010000053.1, forward strand.
TCGTTAGCCTGCGTCCAAATATGGAATAGAACCCAGCAACAACCAAGAGGTAATATAAGCTTATAATAGAAAAGAATAGGCAGGACACATGAAAGACCAATATAAAAAAGAGAACAAAGCGACGTAATAAGACGAGGTTTTCAAGATGCTCGGAGTTTGTCTATTTGGTCAATGGACGATATAGGAAAGAGCAAACTGCCGAGCACATGGAAGAAAAAGGGGGCGGCTGTGTATATGGGCTCTTTTTAGGGAGCGTCTGCGGCCGTTCAAGCGACTAATAGACCAATGGAATGTAAATGTCGGGTGAGACAGCCGGCCGTATAAACCACGAGCTCTAAAAAAAAGAAGGTAGGGGATGTGTGGCTGATAAAAAAGGACTTTAGAAGATCCGTGGAATTAAAATTAAAAGAAACGCCTGGGTAGCGGAAAGGGGACAGCAAAGCTCAAGAATGAGATAAACCCGGGAGAAACAAAAAAGAAGCAGACGTGGTGGTTTATAATCATACAAAAAGGGATTCTTTAAGGAAAGGAAAAAGTTCATCCATGGGGGTGTGCAAGGTTTCCTTGAGTTCTCGTGGATATTTTTTTCTTCCTCAAAACCCGGAAGCAAAAGGGAAAAAAGGATTTACAAAGGACGAAAAAAAGGAACTTTATTGGGCAACGTCGTTGGATTCTGGGCATTTTTTTGGGAGAGAAAAAGGAACTAAACGAAAGAGACTAAAATTAGGCAGCGATTGCCATGACCCGTTTTTTTTTTCTTGATGTGCAGAAAGGAATTTCTTTATCCACAAACGGAAGGACAAGAAGCTGCGCAAATGTTTGCTTCGAGTTGATGCGACAATCTCTTTTTTATTCTTTCTTTCTGGAGTGTTGGAAGAGCAGAGGGATAAAAAGAGCCCGAGTGTTAAATTTTTTTTCATGGAAAAAGCAGCCAAAAAAACGTACCCCCTTACCACCGTGCCCGAAAAACTTTCAATTGTGCGTTTTTCAACGGCAAACATCCAAAGATGTCGTAGCGCAATTGATTCTTTGTAGCTGTCCTATTGCCAGAAGAAATGCGCGTTACAATGCACAGCACACAAAAACAAAATTGCACCATGTGGTAAGACGCCGTCGAGCCTGGGAAATGAATTTTCTTTTCTTTTTCCGACAGCTGGGGAATGTGTTTTGATTTCTTGCGATCTGCCCTACTCGAAATATAAACAATCCATATGAAACGTAAAACCCTTCTTTGCGCCATTCCGGCCTGCAAAGTTTTTTTTTTTGTAGAAAGAAGCACTGTCGATCGTTGCACTTTTTTTGTATCGCCACAGAATATCTTGGCATATTAATTGGTAGCCACCCCGTAGGGTACTCGAACTTATCAGCATGCATGCAATTTACTTCTTGACGAATGATATATGGCTGAGATTGATGAATTGTTTGTATTGAAGATGGATGACAGGATATTTTTTCTCTTCCGAGTTTATGTCTGTTGCGGATACCACACAGCATTGCTTTTTTTTCTCATGAGAGATGGTTGATGTTTGTTGGTGGTGTGCATGATTATTTATGCGCCGTGTTGGTTATTGTTTTCTGGTGGTGGTTGAAGCCAATTGCATGTTTAAACTTCCCCCGAGCTTACGTTATTATTCACGCAGAAAACAGGAGCTTCTTCTTTGTGGTGCGAAGCGTTTACCGATTTGATATCTGAATCTGGTTGATCCTCCCTCTTTTGCCACTTCATCTGTTCGGCAAAAACAAACCGATGGTGGGAAAAAAATTTGTTATTTCACACTCCGGCTGTATTTTTGTTTGTTGATAAACACCAAAAATTCATCCCTGCCCGTCACTCTCCCCCGCCACAATCGAGGACAATCCTCCTTCGATGCACGGGGGGGGGCAAATGCAGCGTGTTTCCCACAGAAGAGATTGGCAAAACAGAAAGGTAGTCATTAGACACAGGCAGTTTTGTAACAACGCACCAAAAAAGACATATCCTATAGCTTGGCAAGGAGCTTGCGCGGCTGGTCGTTCTGGCGCGGGGCGTATCTGACCCAGCGATTGGCGGGCTGGTAAACATACGACTCGTCGATCTCGGCGACGGTGGTGGTGCCCGTGAGCATCATGGCGAGCTCCAGCTCCTTCTGCAGCAGATCCAGGGCCAGGCGCACGCCCTCTTCGCCCTTGTAGGCCAGCCCCCACAGCACGGGGCGGGCAACAAACACGGCACGTGCGCCCAGGGCCAGAGCCTTGAAGATATCCGAGCCCTTGCGGATGCCGCCGTCCATGTACACTTCGATGCGGCCTTTGGCGGCCTCGACGACCTGCGGCAGCGCGTCGATGGAGGCCAGGGCGCCGTCGAGCTGGCGGCCGCCGTGGTTGGAGACAATGACGCCGGCGCATCCGTGGTCAACAGCCAGCTGCGTGTCCTCGGCAGTCAGCACGCCCTTGACGATGATCGGCAGCGCGGTGATGCTTTTGAGCCACGCGATGCCATTCGCCCACGAGAGCGACTGGTCGCCGTTGGCCCCGAACGTCGCGCCAAACGTCTCCTCGGCGCTCGGCGCCAGATCCGGCGCGTACTCCGAGTTGGCCACGTCGGCGGCCATGAAGTTCTCCAGCCGCAGATACGGCGGCGGATTGAACCGGTTGCGCGCGTCGACTAGCCGCCGGCCCAGCACGGGCGCGTCCACGGTCAGCACGATGGCCGCGAATCCCGCGCGTTCGGCGCGTCGCACGAGCTTCTCCGAGACCGAGCGGTCCTGGTACACGTACAGCTGCATCCAATACTGCGTGGACCCGTCGCCCTGCGCGATGACCTTTTCCATCAACGTGGTCGAGTATGTCGACAGGATCATGATGCTGCCGTGCGCCGCCGCCGCGTGCGACGTGGCCGCCTCGCCCGCCGGGTGCGCAAGCTTGTGCAGGGCGCAGGGCGCCACGCCCAGCGGCGTTGCGACGCGCTTGCCCAGAACCGTGGTTTCTGTGCTTATCGCGGATACGTCGCGGAGCATGCGCGGGTGCAAACGGTAGTCGTCGAAGGCGCGCTCGTTTTCGCGCTTGGTCTGCTCGTCGTTGGCGCCCGAGTCGTAGTATCCCCAGGCACCGCCGGGCATCGCGCGCTGGGCGATTTTCTCGAGGTCTTTGATGCACACGGGCGGGCTGCTGAACTCCATCTTGTGGGGTTTAGTGAGGTTGGTATAATAGGAAAAGAAAACAGTTATTGATTGAAGAGAAAAAAAACATGTTCTGTTCCTTTCGATGCCCAGTTTTTTTTCGCTTTTATAGCCTGCTATCTCTTGCTTCGGAACGGACCATGTGATTCCGACGGATTCGTGCGAACGGGGAATCTCCTGCGCTTTTTTTTTAAAAAAAAATACTGGGGGAATTTTTTAGTGTTTAGTGTTGGCCGCGGAGTTCCTACGGACAAGAAATAGGAAGAAGGATTATCCTTCCCCCGATTTGTCCAGGAAAAAAAGGCACGGAGCCGGAATTCCAGATTTATCCGACGTTGACTGGTATAATAAAGCGGATCCATTATTCTCCGAAAAGTTCAACCACTCTCTTCACCACCTGGAGAAACGGAGCTGAAAATTGATTTGACCATTTCGACGTTGTTAATTTATCGCATCTTCCAAACCTTTTTTTCCATATACAAGCAGTAGTAAAAAAACGACTTTTGCCTTGGAGTAATATGGCGCTGCAATAGTTTTATTGGGGGAGTTGCAATGCGTACATTTGGAGCAGTAGACGAAGAGTCCTTACATATGGAATATGAAAAAGGAGGGTGCTGTTTTTCTTTAAGGTACATATAAGCTCGCCCTGTATTAGCACAAATAAGGCTTGCGCAGTGACTCGACATACATGCAGCTACCAAATAACGCATACATGTAAAATTGCGATTATAAATAACTCTTAAGCTCCAGATTACATGCGGTCGTTTCAACGCATTATTCTCTCCAAACTATTTCCTTAGAATAAAGATACCAAATACAATGAAGGTTGCAGTTGCGTCGCTTGCGTTTGCTTCGTTTGCCATGGGCGAGCTGGCGCTGTTTGCACCGGCATCCAGCCCGGTCAGCGTGCAATGCCAGGGCGACTGCCAGGGCGGCGGCGACGCCGGAGGCCCCGCGGTGGCTCCGCAGTCGGCGGCTCAGGGCGCGCTGCCGGCGCTTATCCGCGAGTTTGTCGGCGGCTCGGCGCCCACGCCCAGCGCCAACCACATCCAGCTCGAGCCCACGCCCATTGTCGAGCTGCTGTACAACTACATGAACCCCGAGGGAGCCGCCGAGCCGCTGCAGACCTCGGCGCCGGTCAACCGTCTGGTGGCGGCGTTCATGGACAATGCGGCGACTGCGGCGCCCGAAAGCGCGCCTGAGGCTTCGGATGTCGAGGGCTTTGACTTTAACTCGTGGGGCGACCGCGTCAACAGCGCTGCCCGCCGTTTGGCGGCAAACGTCGAAGGCGTCGTTGTGCATTTCCTGTCGACTGCAGAGTCCGAGCCAGAATCCGAACCCACCGAGGCCCAGCTTGACGAGTTCACGGCGGCAACCAGCTTTGCCAGCGTTGAGGCCGAAACCAGCCCAACGCACTGGTACGATTTCTTCTAAACAACTTTATTCACTCTATAGGAGAAACCCCTATATTTTCCTCTCCTTCTCTGGACAATAGCTTTTGTTTTATACAAGAACGGAATATATACTTTCAAAAAATAAGATACTTTATGTTGCGGGCGTTTGGTTCCATATGGTGCCCGCGTATCTGGCGCGCGCAAGTGCAGCCAGACTGGCCGAGTCCATGCTGCTTGTTTTGAGGCCGGGCTTGAGTAGCGCCGGGCGGGGGTAGTGGCGGCTGTCTGGGGCTGAGGGCAGCAGCGCCGGCACTGACTGGCGCTGGCTGTCGATGGATTCCAGCAGCTCGGCCACCGACGGCAGCTGCACGCGCCCCGAGGAGTCCTGGCTGCCGCCGGTGTCGTCCAGCGTGCTGGGTCTGCTTGACGACGGCGTGGCTGCCCAGTTGCCAGCAGCCGGCTGCAGGGTGGCGGGCTGCAGGGTGGCGGGCAGACGGTAGGCTGTGGGCGCCAGCGTGCTTGTGGGGTTTGTGGGCAGCGCCGCGTTGCCCCGGGCAGCCGGGGTCAGGTGGTCCATGGGCGCAGGACTTGCCACAATTTCGCTGTGCAGCGGCGCCATTGCCTGCGCGCTATGTGCCGAGTTCACCCGAGTGCCCGGCAGCACGCCCAGGTAGTTGCCCGTGGTGAGGCTGCGGCGGTACACGGGCGCGTCGGCCACCTGCAGGGTCTGCGACGCGCATGCCTGCAGGGTCTGTGACGCGCACGCATGCAGGGTCCCGGCCGGCTGTGGCGGCGGCATTGGCGGCGGCTGCACGTGCTGCAGGCTCGAGCAGCCGCGCGCCAGAATGGCCGTGGGCGCCGTCGACAGCCGCCGCGCACGGGCCGCCGGCACCACGCGCGGCGCCATCTCGGGCATCAGCTCGGGGTACAGCGACCGCGGCACCGTGATGTCGCTCAGCCGCGGGTCGCGCGACGGCGTCCCCAGCCGGCCGCTCTCCACGTCGGCTTTGCGGTAGTAGCACATCACATGCAGCTTGTTGTTGTCCGTGGTGAACATCGAGAACGCCTTTTTGGTGAGCCCGTCGTCCATTGGCACGTCCGACGATGCCGACCGCCGGGCCTCGACAAGCTCGTCGTCCTGGCTCAGCCTGGGCTCAAGCTCCGTGTACATCAGAAAGAAGCTGTTGACGCGCGACGGCGACCATCGCTTGCCGTCGGTCCACCGCCGGATCCCCGACTCGCTCTCGTCCCACACGTACACTGACCCCGAGCGCAGATTGCGCCGCTCGCGATCGCAGAGCCGGCGCTTGCGCCGCTGCAGAATGCCCACGCGACACGCCTCAAACAGAAGCAATGCGTCGTCGGCGTTTTCAATGTACCCGTGATACGTCGGCTCCATTCCTTGCCTATAGTATAACCAGACGAAACAAAAAAATGGAAGAGAAAGGGGAAATAGAAAGCGGAAGGAATTAATAACACGCGACTAGCATGGAGGAAATGATTTGACCTTTTAAGGATACCGCTTGTTCTTCACTAGCATACATTTTTGCTAGAGAATTTTTTCGGATGGAATAAAGCGGACGGAGGAAAAAAAGGGGAGAAGCTATGAAAACGGGCAATTTAGCGAAACCCGCGTGACAACCAAATCATCGCCAACTAGAAAGATTGGAACGGGGTGGAGAGTGTGTGCTTGACTGGGCCAGTCTTGGAATAAAAAGTATGCAAAGGGCAAAAGTAGGAAGCGGAGGGGGGACTTTATTCCTCCTTCCAGTCAACCACGCAAGCCGGCTTTGGTTTGATAAGAAAACGGAGGAAATTCCATTCCAGTCAACGGGGCTTATTGCCCACTCTCTTTTTTTCTTGCTCAACTTTTTGTATGTGGCCGATACTTGCCTTGCAAAAGGGGGGAATGCCGATACGTGTTCTCCCGAGTAAAAAAAATATGCTGTTATGAAACAATAATGGCCCGAAGTTCAAAGTAGCGTCGATAAATAGGCTTGGAACAAGGTCAAGAAGAAAAAAGAAACTTGGAGCACAGAAATTTACACTTTGAGCGGGTTTTATATTTGACTGGAAAAAAAGGGCAGGAGCCTCGGTTTCAAGTATCGTATTTCCGATGGTTACTATCGGATTATTTATTCGTGAAGCCTCGTGTTTGGATGCATGAACAAGAGAATGCCAAGCTCCTTCCAGTAGGTTTTTTCTTCTTACTTCGGATAAACAACTGACATCCACTGTACAAATTATAGTTTCACCTGACCACTCTTGTGAACGCCGATCGGTTCATTTTTTTAAGCCTGAAATTCTGCCGAGCCTGGTTTGACAAGCGCTTATTACTTGCTGTAGCTGACAAATAGGCTCACCCAGAAAAAATAACTCCACTTTTTTAGAGCTTAAAGTTAGTAGAGCCAATCATGGTAAGCTTAATACTTTTCTCACCCCATAACAGGCCAGCGTCGGTACAATCACACTTATTGCATCTGATTTGCAACAGAGATGTGAGCATGACGCTTGTGGTTAATAAAGCGCGTTCTTTTTTCTTTTCCATATAAAACAATGACTAGTCGAGATTCATCTACCAGCGATGCACAGCAGCAGATTGACATTGACGAGACCATCAGCCGGCTGGAGTCGAAGAAGGGCGTCGAGTCGGTGACGGTGCTGACCAAAGACGGACGCGTCATCCGCACCACGGCCACGCCCGAGCAAGGAGAGGTCCAGGCCAAGCTGCTGAGCAGGCTGGCCGCCGACGCCGCCGGCATTGTCGAGGAGCTGGAGCCCCAAGACGAGCTGTCGTTTCTGCGCATCCGCACAAAACGACACGAGCTTATGGTGGCGCTTGATCGCTCGTACCTGCTGGTGGTGGTTCAGTCGCCGCAAAAGGACTGACGCAATTCATTCTTTTATCTAATTTTTTTTCCAAAGCTTCAATTTAGTCGTAAGGTGAGAGAAGAAGTGGGAAATCTAAGCGAGTTGGGAGCGTTTATCATGCCGATGTGCACGCCTTGGAATCGACATACACGACGTCGCTGATCTTGAAGCCGTTGAAGCGCGAGGCCGCACAGATCGTGTACGCGCCCATGCAGTCAAATACCAGCCAGTCGCCGATCTGCAGCTCGGGCAGCGCGCCCGCCGGCACAATGCAATCGATCGAATCGCATGTGGGCCCCCACACGCTGCTCTCGAGCAACGCGTCGTCCGCGCAACACGCGTGCTGCTCGGCCGGGCGCCCGCCGCGCATCAGCACGCGTGGCTGCGGGTGCTGGTGGTCAAACATGATGCAGTTGAAGCTGCCGTACACGCCGTCGTTGACGTAGTACATGAACGCGCGCGCGCCCGCGTCGCGCGCGACCTGGCGTCGCGCCACCACGTTGACCGCCAGCGAAAACGCCGACGCGACAAAGTAGCGCCCGGGCTCGGCGATCACGCGCACGTGGCCAAACGCGTCCTGCGGAAAGTGCTCGGCCAGCGACGCGTTGAGCACACGCGCCATCGCGCCAAACGACAGGCCGCTCTGGTCGCCGCGGCCCGGAAATCCGCCGCCCACGTCGAGCACGCTGAGCTCGAGCCCCAGCAATGCCGCCTGGTCGAACACGCGTCGCGCGCGCAGCACCGCGTCGGCAAACGCGGCCTCGCTCTGGCAGCCGCTGCCCACGTGGAAGCTCACGCCCACCACGTCGACGCCCAGGCGCATGGCCGTGGCCAGCAGAGACGGCGCGCTGTCCGGCGCGGCGCCGAACTTGAGCCCGAGCTGGCACAGGGCGCCCGAGTCGTCCGTGAGAATGCGCAGCACCGCGCGCGCGCCCGGATACAGCTGGCTGATCTTGACCAGCTCGTCGGCGTTGTCGAACGTCATCAGCGCCACGCCGGCCTGCCGTGCAAACCGCAGGTGCGACGCCGGCTTGCACGGGTGCGCGTAGATCACGTTGTCAGGGTCCACGCCCTCGAGCAGCACCTGCTGGATCTCGGCCTTGCTGGCGCAGTCGAACCCGGCGCCCATGCGCGCCAGCAGCCGCACCACGTGCGCGTCCGGGTTACATTTAACCGCAAAAAACGGCTGCACGCGCGGCAGCACGTCCAGCCACTGCGCCAGCTGCCGCCGCACCTCGCCCAGATCCGCCACAAAGAACGCGTCCTCGGCGTCGCGCTGCCCGGCCCGCGCGTGCAACGCGTCCTGCACGCTGCATCCAAACACATGCGGTAGCGACGCCTCGCCTGCGCTCCCCTTGAGCCTGGCGAGTGCGTCGTGGTGCTGTTCATGCCCATAGCCGGCCATGCCGGCTGCCTCGACATTGGCGGCAATGTGCATTGCCAATAACTGTTTTTTAGAGCGGCGGCGGATACGCAGAGGATGCCCAGGGGGGCGCGCCGACAATGAACTGCGACGACGGCGACACGGGCGAGATTCTCGAGGTGGTAGGCGCTATTTCCCTAGACCAAGGAAAAGAGCGCGGCGGTGCGGTAGTGCGAAGAAGAAAAGCAAGGAGAGCGCGACGTGTGTGTTTTTGGTCCTCCTGGCAGCCGCGCTTTAAAAGAACGAGACTGCGTGTCGAGGGGCGTACGGAAGATTGCTTTCTGGCGGCGAATTCAGGAGCTGGAGAAAAGAAAAAATCCTGCAGTTTGGGCTCAGTAACTCTGACCAGGGGCGGAGATAAGCGCTGCAGATGATTGGCCGCCTAGGGGATGAAGCAAAATCTCATCTTGCGGAGCAACCACCCCCTTTTTTTCTTTCTCCCACACTCTCGGCTGTTCTTTATTCCCCTTTTCCATTTTGAAACTGCATTTCCTGTTTTGCTGCAATCAATGTCGTCACGGGTAATGGTGCGCATGGCGCCGGCGCTAAAGGGCCGCCGCAGCCCGCTGACCCTGACACAGGCCGCGGTCAGGCGGCTAAAGGAGCTGAAGGCCACCAGCCAGCCCGAAGACCGGACCAAGACGCTGAAGATCGGGATCCAGGGCAAGGGCTGCTCAGGCAACGCGTACACGCTCTCGTGGGTCGATGCGCCCAAAAAGTTTGACGAGAAAGTGTCTCAGGACGGTAAGTTTATTTGCTCTCCCGGACATTCCGTAATCACCACCTTCCCTCCTGAGAGATCCGAGCGCGGTGACGCTAATATTTCTTCCTGTTTTGTAGGCGTGACCGTGCTGATCGACTCCAAGGCGCTGCTGACGCTGATCGGGACCGAAATGGACTGGTTCGAGGGCAAGCTTGCCTCGCAGTTTGTCTTCAACAACCCAAACATCAAGGGCGCCTGTGGATGCGGCGAAAGCTTCCTGGTTTAGATCTTTCATCTCCTGTACTTTTTTAATGGATAATCTGTTTTGTGCGATCAAGTGAGTTTAGATCAAGAGCTGGCGACACGCGTTGAATCGAACGAAACGCGTTTTTTTTCTGATGGCCAGCTTTTTTTTACTTCAACTTTTACTGTAATTTCATTTTGCAATGTTTAGCCAGAGCACAAAGAAACAGACCACGCTTAGCTTTGCGCCCAAGCCCGCGCCGGCGGGCGACCGCAAGAGCAAGCCGGCCAGCAAACCCCGCTCAACGCCATATTCGCGTGCGCCCGTGTCGCGGCAGCCCTCGGCAACCGGCGGCATGCAGACCACCGCAAAGAGCCCGTACTTTGACCCATCAGCTCCGGCCAAGACGTACCGCGCGCCGCGCTCCGGCGACAGCTTTGGCTCCGAGCTGTCGTCAGCTGTAAGCAGCTACCAGCGCAGCGGCAAAAAGCAGCCCCACACCCAGGTGAATGTGGCAGCCACCGCGCCTCCGGCCAAGGCGGTTACTACAGCGCAGGCGCGGAGCGGCAAGGCGCCGACAGTGCCGCTTCCCCGGGGCGTCTCGCTGTCCGACCGGCAGCGCGAGGCGTTCGATCTGGCGGTGAACAAGCGCTGCGACATGTTCATCACGGGCTCTGCCGGCACCGGCAAATCCGTGCTGCTGCGCGAGATCATCAACGCTTTTTCAACGGAGCTGCGCATGTCCGAGGGCCAGGTCGTGGTCACCGCGTCAACGGGCATTGCGGCGTTCAACATTGGCGGCAAGACCATCCACAGCTTCGCGGGCGTAGGCTTTGGTAAAGGGTCGGCGGCGTCGCTGCTCAGCTTTGTGCGCAAGAGCCGGCTGGCCGTGGCGCGCTGGAAGGCCGTGCAGGTGCTGATCCTCGACGAGGTATCGATGCTGGACGCAGCCCTGTTCGACGCCCTCGAGTTTATCGCGCGCAGCGTCCGCGGCATCAATTCGTTTTTTGGCGGCGTGCAGGTCATCTTGACCGGGGACTTTTACCAGCTGCCGCCCGTGGACCGCGAGGGCATGGGCCGCTTTGCGTTCGAGTCGCAGGCGTGGCTGCAGGGGATCAAGCAGACCGTGGTGCTCACGCATGTGTTCCGCCAGCGCGACATGCGCTTTGTCGACATGCTCAACGAGATCCGGCTGGGCCGGCTGACCCCGCACACGCAGCAGCAGTTTGCCGCGCTGGCGCGCAAGCCCCAGTACCCGGACGACGGCATCCAGGCCACCGAGCTTTACTCGCTGCGCAACGAGGTCGACACGGCCAACCTGCGGCGCCTGCAGGCCCTGAAGGGCAAATCCATGGCGTTTAACGCGCACGACCAGCTGGTAGCCAAAGAAGGCAGCGCCGTTGAGCCCGTCAGCGAGGAGATCCGCAAGAAGATTGACAGCGCGTCGCTGGCCCAGCGCCGGATCGAGATCCGCCAGTTTGCCCAGGTCATGCTGATCAAGAACCGGCCCGACGACAACCTGGTCAACGGCAGCCGCGGCGTAGTCACGGGCTTCAAGGACGTGGCTGGCCGCGAGTACCCTGTGGTGCGCTTCACCAACGGTGTCGAGCTGCTGATGACGCCCGAGGTCACTGAGGTCGACATCAGCAACCGAAAGTACAAGCGCACGCAGTTGCCGCTTATTCTGGCCTGGGCGCTGTCCATCCACAAGAGCCAGGGCCAGACGATTGAGCGGCTGCTGGTTGATCTGGGCAAGGTGTTTGAGAAGGGCCAAGCGTACGTAGCCCTGAGCCGAGCCGTTAACCTCGAGTCGCTGCAGGTGCTCAACTTCCAGCCCGGATGTGTTATGGCGCATCCGCGCGTCATCCAGTACTACGCCGACCTTTCACGCAAGCTTTAGACAATTTCATGTAGTTATTTACTTTTTTTTTATTGCTTGATGCATTGAGCAGGCCATTGAACTATGTCTACAGCATGATATTTTCTGGTAGACCAGTAATTTATTTCTCGAATTAGTCTAGATTCTGTCTGCCATCAACAGTTCAATTTCTTTGAAAGAAAATTATGAGGTGCTTTATTTAGTCAAATTACCCAGTTCATTTGACAAAGCTACCGAATCATGTGTAGGTTTTATTGCAATCAGACAGGCTGAAACATGATCAACAGTGCATTTGGAAATATAATCATAAGTTCCATTTTGTGTAGCATCCAATGCTACTTTTACAATGGGGTCATTTTCGCCCAGCTGCACTAGCTTATACATAATTTCAGCACCTACACTCTCCATTACTTCTTTTAACGCTTTTGCATCAGGGTTAGCAGGAAAGTAGGAGGCTGTATCATTCGACATCACAGTTTAAATACTAGTAATGAAATAGTGTTAAGCATAAAATAAAATAAAGTAATTCATTCATTCATTCAACGCTGGTTGACAACCTTAAATAGCTGTCGGATTGGAGAAAGCAGCCTGCCAAGTCTTTGCTTTTGGGTTTCCTACTTGCTGTTGCATCCACAGTCGAAATCTGCCAAAGAAAACACAAAAAGACACAGCTTGCCAAGATAGCTGTTGTTGTGAATTTATTTATAAAGACAGATGTCTTTATGTCTGTGTCTTCCCATCCCTACATGTTTGTTGGCATGGCTGCATTTAATTGGCCATCTTCGTGAAACCCTT
>JANBPA010000054.1:0-51773 GCA_027575275.1 Coemansia sp. RSA 2711
CAAGGCTCGTATATGCCGCCGCTAGTGCTCGACAGAGCTATACATAGGGGGGCGCGGTTTGTGCGGCTGCCGCAGGAGCCGGTGCCGGTGGGTGGTCGAGGTCTAGAGCGAACAAACCGCCGTCGATAAAAAAACTAGTATAGAAAAACCAACAAAACCTCTAGACAAGGAATTTCCAGAGGGAGGCAGGGGAGAAGTCCCGGTTTTATAGTCTGGAGAGGGAGGAATTTGGGAATGGTTTCTCCACCCGGTGGCCATCGTTCTGTGCAGACAAAAGTATATTACTGTAAAAACTGTTTACCTCATAAAACGTTTTTCAGACCACAATATTTTGGCCCGCGTCAACCTGCCAGAGCCGGAGAGAATTAATCCTGGTGATTAGCAGCGGGTGATCCTGAGCACCCAGGACCAATGGCAAGGCGCAAAAAAGAGGGCTGTCGCCATAGTGAAAATTAAACTGTTGTCAACAAAAAAGCCAGCCTTTTTTACTTTTTTCCCTCGAATTTGCGGTTTAAGCTTGTAAAATTATAGATTGCATTCTTTTTCAAGAAACCAAAAACATGAAGCAGGCGCAGAGCCACCATACGTTCCAGCAGCGCAAAGACACGTTTCTGCGGCGCGGCCGTTTCCGGTGGCCATACATAAAGTACACCTCGTACTTGGCGCAGCCCGAGACGCTAGCGTCGGCGGGGTTCGTGTTTAGTCCGGCCAAGGACGCGCCCGACAACGTGCAGTGCTTCCACTGCGGCTTCGAGCTCACCGGCTGGGAACCCACCGACGACCCGTTCGCCGAGCACTTTGCGCACGAGCCCAGCTGCGCCTACGCCCAGCTGCACTGCCAGACGCGGCGCGCCGCCCGCGGTAACAAAATCGAGCTCACAGGATGGCCGTACGAGTCGGCCAAGGACCTGGACGAAGCGCAGCGTGGGGCCGAGCGTGCCCGCGTGGTGGCCGTGCGCGATGCCGTGGAGATGCGTCAAAAGACGTTCGGCGAGTGGCCGCATGGGGGCTTGGACGGCTGGACCGTGACGCCCGAGAAGCTGGCCGCGGCGGGGTTCTACTTTACGCCCGAGTTCCCGGGCGACGACACTGCCACGTGTGCGTTCTGCGGGTACGCGCTGGGCGACTGGGAGGCTGATGACGAGCCCATGGAAGAGCACTCGAAGCGGTCACCCGACTGCCTGTTCTTCCGCCTGGACCGCGCGGCCGAGGATGATGTTGAGAGCGAGCTGGCAGACTCCGAGTACGAACCAGAGTCTGCGGAAGCGCCAGTGGAGCCCGCCGAATCTGTCGACGAGCCGGCAGAGCCCGTGGAAGAAGAGGAGGAGGAGGGTGAGCCGACGGAGCAGACCGAGGCGCCGGAACACGACACGCCGCCAGCGTCGTCCAGCTCGCCCGAGGGCAAGCGGCGCAACGGAACCGAGTCGGTGGTGATCGACTCCGACGCCGAGTCAGAGGCGTCCACAACGTCCAAGCGGCAGCGCCTCAGCGCAGCCAATAGCATTGCGGCGCACCGCAGTCCCGCACCGCGGACGATCGGCATCGAAAGCACAGACCACGCCCAACCGCCACCCATAGCAAGTGACTCAGAGCCCACCGTGGCTTCTCCGCCCAATGGTAGCACGCAGCAAACCCAAGTGGATTCGGCGCCGGCGTCGCCCGGAACCATGGCGATCGACGAGATTGCCGTGGACGCAACCACGCAGCAGTCGACCCAGGTGGAGGGGGCCGCGGACGAGTGGGACTTGGACGAGGAGGAGGAGGAAATGACCGTGGAGGAGTTTATTCGTGCGTGCTGTGACCAGAAAATCGCTGCGCTTGAGGCCTCGGCAAGTCACATGGTTGATGCATTCATGAAGCGTGCCGAAAGCACGCGTGAGCGCATATGCAATTTGACGTGGTGAGGGAAAAAAAAGGACGGAGCAAAATCCCGTTTCTCGGTGGAGTTTTCTCTAGTGCGCGGGATTTCCGGCTTTCTTTCGGCCCGCTTGTTTATTTGACTTTTTATTGGGATTCTGAGCCTATTGGAAAATCCACAAAAAAAACGTGATGATCACCATGCGTAATTGGATCTTTCTTCGTGAGTAACGAAAGAGAGCATAAGCGTGAGCAGGAGTGACGGCTGGGCGTAGAACAGTAGCTCCTGCCGACTGCTCTCCTTTTTTCCTTTCTACTTTTCTCATCCACAGTTTAGCCTTTTTTTAAAGCTCCTTCTTTTTTTTTCTACCGGGAGTTATCACTGTTGCGTTACCTGCTTTCCGTTTGATTAATTCCGGTTTTACCTAACCAGTATTTCGTGCTTCACTTTTAATAACCGGAAACTCTTTTCTCGCCTGCATACCTCGATAATCCCCGCTCGGCACACCGCCGCTTGAACAAAAAAACCCCCAAGAGTTATCTCTTCTTTTCCTTACCAACCCGCTATTCATCACGGTGGCGTCGATAAACCAACTGCAGTCGTTTCTACACTCGTTGCGGCCGCGCAACAGTGATCCGTACAGTGCCATTCCAATGCCCGTAAGTCCGATATCGCCGACACTCGAGCACTACCGCGTGATAGCGCGCGACGACGGCAGCGACGAGGTCGAAGCGCACATGGAGTTTATGGAGCTGGCGATCCAGCAAGCGCACCTCGCGCGGCCCATCGACACGGCGTTCAACGTCGGCTCGCTGCTGGTCAACGGGCGGCAAATCATCGCCACGGGCTATTCGCGCGAGCTCCCCGGGAATACGCACGCAGCGCAGTGTGCGCTGGCAAAATCCAAGGCCACGCAGCAGGCGCATTTGGTGCAGGGCGCCGTGCTGTACTCGACCATGGAGCCGTGCTCGTTCCGCTTGTCCGGCAACGTGCCGTGCTCCACACATATTATTGACGCCGGCATTCGCCAGGTGGTCATTGGCGTCAAGGAGCCCACAACGTTTTCAAGCTGCCAGGGCGTCGCGCGTTTGCTGGAGGCCGGCATCGAGGTCATCCACTTGAAACTACTGGAGGAAGAGTGCCTGCGCCCCAACATCCACCTGCTCTCCTGAAAACCACCCCTCTTCTCTGCTCTTCTAGCATCCTTTATTGCATAACAAATCCATCCCTCTCTAGCCTAGGTCGCCAATGAGCCCCACCGTCCACCCAGTGTGCGCAGCATGTCAGTGTATCTGCCGATATGAAGCGGGTCGATGCTCTTGAGCCTGCGCAGCGTCTCCAGGGCCTCCCCTTTCTCGGCGTCGGTGACAGCTCCTGGCTGCAGTTTGTCCAGCTCTGCGAACGCGCCGACCAACTCGACCAGCGGCCACTTGCCGTCCTCCTCCAGCTCCAGCAGCTCGCGGATCGCCGCAACCTTGCCACGCAGCAGCCGCACGCGGTCCGTGTCGCTCGTCTGGATGTCCAGCAGCCAGTCGTAGTACAGCCATGCGTTCTGGTCGTCAGGGTCCGTGTATATTGCGTTGAGTATCAAATCGGTTTCGGCCTGCAGCACCGCTTGCGGCTCGCCGCGCTGCGCCAGAATCGCCGGCAACAGCTTGCTGCGGTTGTGCCATGCTGCGTGGTTGGCGCAGTCTCGAGTTATCTGCTCGGTGGTAAATGCAAACTCCTGCTCGTCCACCGCACCAGCATCTTCCCTGGCTGCCCGCAGATGCGCAACCACAAACCGCCGGTAGTTCCATCCGTGGTAGTTGCGCGCGTCCAGTGCCAGCAGCTTTGCCACCAATCCGAGCTCGCGCTGCCACTCGGGCCGCGGCAGCGCGCCCAGCGCCCACACGCGGTGGTTCCACATCCAGTAGCTCTTGATGTTTTTGGTAATAATCTCCAGCAAGAACGCAAGCTCGCGCTCTAGTGCCTGCTGCCGCGCGTCCATGTCCTGCCAGCTGTCCAGGTGCATGAATATCTGCCGCCGGTAGTTCCATACGCTGTGTAGCTCGGTGTTTTGCTCGAGCAGCTGCTTGGTCAGCGACAGCGCCTCCACCGTGTATGTATTTGCGGCTTTGAGCTCCGCAACCTGGGTGCTGAGCACACAGTACCGCTCAACCCGCTGCTGTGCCTGCGCCTTCTCGTCTGCGGTCGGTTCGCGCTCGTGCTGCCGACGCCGTCCGTGCTACATGGTTCACAGCAACTTGGTCCTGCTTAGTGCGTGTAATCGGATAGCTGCCCCAGAAGCCAGTCTACTCGGAGTTCATACCATTTCGAGAAAGAAAATGTGATTGAGCAAGTGGAATTAGCAGAGGCAAATAAAGAAGACCCTTTTGCCCGCTCGGCAGCCGTGAGCCTTGAACGTCACTGGCGGCTGCCAAAAATCAAATCTCGCTTCGATAATCAAGCTCTGCGCTAATTTGATCTCGATCCAAAATTTTTTGTTTCCCTTGCTTCAAGCACAAGGAAAGGCCAACGGCACGCTCGGCGCTTCGTTCTTTATTTTCTGTGCATTCTAGAATAGCTACAACACCCTTACTTTTTTTCCAAATGTCGCTTGCCGAGCAGCCAGCAGCAGTCACAGCAGCCACGGCGATGGACGAGGACGAGGTGGTGATTACTGCCGACCAGCTCGCCGTCCCGACGCCCAGCGCCGCGCCCAGCACATCCACACCTGGCGACAAGCCCGTGTTCGGCCCGCTATCGGCCAAAGAGCTCCAGGACAAGCGCAAAGAGCAGCGCCGTGTACGTGTGCCGCCGCACCGCTTCAGCCCGCTAAAGCGCGACTGGCTGAAAATATACTCGCCGATAGTCGAGCACCTAAAACTGCAAATCCGGATGAACCCGAAGTCGCGGATGATCGAGATCCGCACCTGCGAAGAAACCGAGGACGCCGGCGCCGTGCAAAAGGCCGCCGACTTTGTGCGTGCCTACTGCCTTGGGTTCTCGCCCGAAGACTCGTTGGCGCTTCTGCGTATGGAGGACTTATTTTTGGACTCGTTCGAGATCAAAGACGTGAAGACCCTGAATGGCGACCATATGTCGCGAGCGATCGGGCGACTGGCCGGTAAGGACGGTAAGACAAAGTACACGATTGAGAACGCGACCAAGACGAGAATCGTGCTGGCCGACTCGAAAATCCACCTGATGGGTACGTACCAGAACATCAAAATCGCCAAAAACGCCATCTCGAGCTTGATCATGGGCAGTCCGCCAGGCAAAATCTACGCCAACCTGCGCACCATTGCCTCGCGGATGAAGGGCCGGGTTTGAGACGGAAAGCTTAAGAAAGAAATGTTTCTAATATATTTACTTGTTCTTTGAGAACACGCGGCCGATCTGGAAACACCGGGCTCTGTGCCAGGACGATTGTCGACGGTGCGATCCAGTAATCGGCATGCCCAAGCGAACTAGAAACGGGCCCAAGAACGAGGTGATAGAAAATCAAATCATCGGCTGCTTTTGCGGCTCAGCCTCGCAATGCTCACATGTTGTCATTGCCTCTTTCTTCACAAGCTTGATAAAACACTGTATTATTCAACATGGTTTCGGTTGCTGTGCTTGGCGCCGCCGGCGGCATCGGGCAGCCGCTGTCTCTGCTGCTCATGCTCACCCCAGGCATCAGCCGGCTCAGTCTCTATGACATTGTCAACATGCCTGGCGTGGCCGCGGACATCTCGCACATCAACAGCAACGTCTCTGTCGAGCACCACGCTGGCGCAGCGCAGCTCCGCCGGGCATTGCAGGGCATCGACATTGTAGTTATCCCAGCCGGCGTGCCGCGCAAGCCGGGGATGACCCGGGACGACCTGTTCAGCGTCAACGCGAGCATTGTCCGCGAGCTCACCGAGGCGGTTGCTGACACGTGTCCACGTGCACTCATCGCAATCATTGCCAACCCAGTCAACTCGACGGTGCCCATTGCCGCCGAGGTGCTAAAGTCCCGGCACGTGTATGACCCGCGGCGGCTGTTCGGCGTCACCACGCTGGACAGCGTCCGGGCATCGCGGTTTGTGCGCGACCTGCGGCCAGAAACCGACGCCGCCGAGCTCCACATCCCAATTGTTGGCGGCCACTCGGGCAACACGATTGTACCACTGCTATCAATGGCCACGCCCAGGCTGGAGCTGACGCCGGCCGAGGCCGAAGGGCTAGTACAGCGCATTCAGTATGGCGGCGACGAGGTGGTCAAGGCCAAGGAAGGCAGAGGCTCGGCTACGCTGTCAATGGCCCATGCGGCTGCCCGTTTTACCAACAGCCTGGTCGTAGCGTTTAAGGGGACGCTGACAGTGGAGTTGGCGCTGGTGCCGCTGGCCGCGGATCCTGGGGGTGCCCAGCAGATCCGTAGGTTCGGTGCCGGGCAGCTCGAGTATTTTGCCGTGCCCGTAGAACTGGGCCAAGCAGGCGTACAGCGGATTGTTGCGCTGCCGACAGAGCCCAACACGCTTGAGCGTAAGGGGATTGAAATTGCTGCCAGCGTGCTGCGCGAGAACATCGACAAAGGCGTAAGCTACATTACTGGCACCAAGTAGCTTGTTTGTATTTCCAAGGAAGTGTTTTTTTTTAATTCATGTCAAACATGACATGGTACGTTAACCCCGACAGGTAGCTCGATATTTAGGCGAATGATATTTATTAAAAATAGATTATGATTTGTTTGCCACTAGCTTGGTCAGCAATCTGGACAGTTTAACTAAATAATCGCCTGCTGTCCACTACTATAAATGCCAATATTAACTGCCATAGCTTCTAGTGCTAGCTGAATGAACCAACCAACCCCCCCCCGCACTCTTAGCCTATATGATTTGCAGAAGATGCAGCATTGACTGGCTTTGTAATAAAAATGACCTTCGGCAAAGGTTGACTGGCTTTTAGCAAGAGCTTCCAGAATTTCTTGGCATTTCTTGGCATTCATGGTTGGGACTTTCCAGTCAGCATGAATTTTTTTACTCTATGGCTGCCAGTTGGAGCCAGGCTATAAAAAGACTGATGTTTCCTGACCCTCCAGACCTCAGACAACCATTGCCATCTCTTTTATTTTCTTCCTCATCCCCTTTTATCAAGCTGGTTGCTCCTACATGGCTTACATGCTCTGAGTACAGGAGTAGTGACCACTGGGTTGCATATATGATCAACGCATAATAAACGATAAAAAGGTTTCACTTATGTACCTGTAGCTGCATCCTAGGAAACATTGAGAAGGGTAGTAAATTCAATTAGATACAGCTTGCCACAGAGCTGGCTGTCTAGAATTATTATCTATCCATCTTATTGGGCACAGGTGTAGGTACAGGTGCATAAGCGAAACCTGTTTATTCATTATTATGTGGGTTATGCAATTTGGTTAAAACATTGTAATATTTAAACCAGCAGTTACAATGTACGCTGGTTGGTTATGGCTGGAGCTATGGCAAACATGCGCATATTATTAATACAGAAAAAGTAAAAGAAAGACACCCTTGGTCATAAAAGATTGACTGGAATACATATGGCCACAAAAACACTTTGCAACTAATGCACTATTAACTTCTTATTAAGTTTGCAGTATGCCGGTAATTTTTATATAAGTTGTTGAGTGTGCATTCTTTCTTTTATCACCTTGCTGTTTGTGCTGCTTGGCATGATTTAGGCTATTTGCTGCGACAATTGTGGTTCTAAATACATGACCAGAAAAATTCATAAAAAACTGTCCCTCTAATTATAGCAGAACCAACAAGGGTGCAGAATACATATAGCCAAAGGAATGCCTCGCGCATTGGCTGGCCGGCAGCCAGACAAGCAGGTCAATGCTGCCTACAATTCCTCATGCAGTCGGCCAGGAGCTTCAGGAAATCTTTGAGATTGGATAAAATCGTTACATGTGCCAATAAAGTGTTTGCAAAGACCCTGTTGCAATTAAAAAATACTACCAAGATCTAGCCTCTAACGACTCAGCGTCACCTCCTCCCACTTGACCATGCAGTCAAGCCCAGTTTGAAACAGCCAGTTTGACAGTCCGGCGGGCGGCGGCGCCGGCAGCCTCCGGGGCTTCTGCGGGCACAGCGGCTCCAGTACCTCGTCTCTCCGCTGCGCGCCCGTTTGCGTTGACTGTCTCAGCGGCGTTGGGTCTGACTGCAACACCTGGGCAATGCTATTATTGCGCATTACCGAGGCCATCGGCGGCGGCGGTGACGGCAACTCCTCCCACCCTACGGGCTCGCCGACCTCGTTTTCCCGCTGTACCGCCACTACGTTGTCCTGGTAGAACGTCCACAGATGCTGGAAGCCGCGCTGCTTGATGCGCAGGCGCTGCGCCAAGCAGCGAAAGCACGGGCGGTGGATGTAGTAGCCGACAATGTTGCCGCAGCCCAGGCAGGCAATGTCCTGCACGTGGCAGTCGCAGGGGCCCGAGGGCGCCAAGTCGAAGCGCCGCGCGTGGTGGGTCAGCGAGCTGCATGTGTGGCAGCCCGAGTCCACCAGCATGTCGGCGATCGGCGGCGCCACCGGCTGATGCACAATGTCGCAACCCAGCGGCGGCAGGTCCGTCGAGAAGCAGCGGATCGCCGGCCGCGCCATCACAATGGCCTCCATGCCGCGGGAGCTCCACAGCACATGGCAGTGCTTGCAGTGCAGCTTCCATACCGCCTGGAACGACTCGACGCGCTGCGACGGCGTGGACGATGCTGACGACGCAGTTGACGCTGCTGACGACGACGACGAGGTCTCGGACCGCATTATGTGTTTGAAAATACTAGAAACGCAAGAAGCAATAGAAGGGAATTGAGGGCGGGAGTTTGCATATTTCTTGCCAGTAATTCTTATAAACCAAATGTTCTTCTCCCCGCCTTTTTCTTGCTAGCTTCATATCGCAGTATACATTAGCTCTATATTTCGAGATTGTTCATTCTTCTACTCCGCGCAAAAAGGCAAAATTGCGCCCTTGTTTATTTCTTCTCCCCACATTTTGATTCTCCCGTTTCGTGGCTATACTTGGACGCAATTCCCGAGAGCCCCTCGACGGCCAGCATCGGCTCGACTTCGTGCGAGTCGTCGTCATGGCCGAGTCCACGGAACGACCTGGCTAGCAGGTGCTCTGCAGCCGCACTGCCCATGTACTGCGCAATCTCAGTTTTGCAGCGCACAGTCACGTCGCCGCCACTTGGTTCGTCCTGCTGAGCCACGTACCGCCGCGTCTTCTGCAGCTTGCCGGTGACCAGCGAGAAATGCGGCTCGTCGTCGTCGCCGCCAAAGTCCTGGTCCAGTTCGGACTCCTCCAGGAAGCTGTGAAAGTCAGTGATGTAGTCTCCCGACCACTCGCGAGACCGTGACAGTGCCAACAGCATCTCGTACGGTGTCACCACAGGCTGGAAAAACTCCTTCGAGTCCACCAGCGAGTTCTCGGGGCAGGCCACCAGCACGTAGGCCTCGATTTCGGCAAAGTTGGCCAGCTTGGCAACGTTCAGCTTGCCTACTACAAACACGTAGAACTTGCGCTCGGCTTGGCGCAGCAGCTGCTTCAATGCCTCGACCACGCGCAGGTACCGCGCAGCCGCCAGGGTGCCCACCACAATGCCCACAATGTTGGCGTCGCGCGCCCGCTGCACCATGTAGTAGCGGCGGCTCAGGTGGCGGTTGGCTTTGCCCGACTCGGCCCGCAGCGTGCGCTGGCTCGGGGAATAGCTATAAGCAGCGCCAAAGCGCTTGGTCACCAACAGATTGGTCAGCGTCGGGCTCTCGTCGCCTATGTACAGCAGCGTATAGTCGCCAACTGGATGGTCCAGCTCCCACGTGCGGCCTAGCTTCACGCCCTCAGTGTCTGCACCCGGCACATAGACGCCGTCCTGTGCCGAAACGCGGCTGACTACCATCTCGGCCACGCAGGGGCGTAGCCTGTCGGCAATTGCATCCAGCGCATGTACGTAGGGCACGTCGGCAACGAGGAGCAACCGGCTTTCGCCTAGATCTTCGCGCTTCGCGCACTCGGCCACATGCTCAGAATCCACGGGCTCGCAGCAAAACACGTACACCACGGGCAGCCGCGACGTCAGGCTCAGACATGTGCGGCCATAGTGCACGACCAGGTCGGCATCATAGTGCAGTGCCGCAACCTCGTCGACGCAGCAGCTGCCATACGAAGTGTCGGCTAGGACGAATATCTGCGCCGACACGCGCTGCCGCAGCTGATCAGACACCAGCGTTGAGTCGGCAAGCAGCTCGTCCGGGAATTGCAGCGCTACACGTTTGTATCCGCCGTCGCTGATCAGCTTGGCAGTGCGCTCGACCTCGTATACCGATTCGGCTTCGGTCGCCGAATGCGCCCGCCGCTCGCTGTGTACGGCCTCGCGCGCCAGCACTGCCTCGCCGCTGTCGGAGATCGCCACGGGATTTTGCAATGCCTCGGCCATGTGAATATAAAATAAAGTTGAGGTACTAGGTGTGAAAAGGGCTGTAAAATTCTCCACCAAGCTTTACCACATTGGTAGGGTTTTCGGATCCACGCCGCTGATCAGATCAAATGTTCTTCAGAAAAAAAGATAAGAGATGTAAAAGTTAGAAGCCCAGGGTGTCGACGTAGGGCGTCGACTGCGACAGACCGATAGACACGGCAACAGGCTTAGACGCAAACACAGACTCGGCGGTCTTGGACAGCGAGCCAGCGGCCTTCTCAACCGATTCCAATGTGGCGGCGTTCTGGCCCAGCGCGATCTGGCCCAGCGCACGCACCGCGCCCGTCTGCGAGGACAGCTGCTCGGCCACATCTACCTTGGCCGCTGCCACCGCGCGCTGCACAGCATTGGCGCTGGGGCGCGCAATGTGCTTCTGTACCGTGGCAGCCACCGTCTCCACTGCGCTACGCAGCTGCGCGGTCGGTGCCGACACCAGCACACCCACCAGACCGGCGTCCGAGTAGGCAAACGAGAACGCGTCGGCAGCAAAGCCACCCTGCGCTGCGGCCTGCGCCAGTTCCGAGCCGCCATGGCCCCACTTGACACGCCGCTGCGTGCCCAGCAGCGCGGCTAGCGTCGACGCCGCCTCGGGCGCACACGAAAATGCCAACGCGTAGTGCGCAACGGGTGCAGCGGTCTCGTACAGCTGCTGCACGCCACCAGCAAAGGCCGTCGGCGCCGACGCCAGCGCGTTCTCACTCGGCAGC
The DNA here is from genome assembly GCA_027575275.1 of Coemansia sp. RSA 2711. NCBI lineage: Eukaryota > Fungi > Kickxellomycota > Kickxellomycetes > Kickxellales > Kickxellaceae > Coemansia > Coemansia sp. RSA 2711. The sequence goes on from JANBPA010000054.1 coordinate 11,034, forward strand.
TCCGCCAGCTTCGACGCGCCCACCAGCTGCGCCAGCTCCTGCGCATCGACCCCCGATCCAACCACAGCCACACGGCCGGCCGTCAGCGCACGCCGCGCATACTCGGCCACCGCGCCGCCGGTAGCAACCGGCGCCGCAGCCGGCGCGTACAGCGAGTTGCCCAGGCCGCTGCGGAATGCCGCCTGGTGCACGCCGTCCAGCGCGCGCGTCGCCGCGTCCGTGCGTGCGCTCAGGGCCTCAAATGCCACCACGCGTGCCACCTCGTTGAACTCATGCTCGGCGTACTTTGTCGCCGTCGCCAGCTCCGCCAGCACCTCGACAAAATACGGCACCGCCTCCTTGAAGCACTCCACCCGGTACACAATGTTCTCACGCGTCGCCTCGGCGCTCAACATTGCGCCGTTCAGCTCCGCCTCGCGAATCGTCCGGAACGACGTGCGCCCCTGCGTGTTCCGGAACCCAAACGCCTTGAGAAAGTGCGCGGCTCCGGCGGTCTCGGCGGTCTCGAACCGCGAGCCCGCGTTGACCACCAGGGACAGGGATGCCAGACCAGAGTCGTTGCCCAGGGCCGCCACCTTGATCCCGTTCGCTGTGCTGACCACAGGCGAACTCACCGAGGCATATCCGCGCGCTGCTATCTTGCTCGCCGCTCTTGCGTACATTCTAGATCTGGCAATGTTGGTTAGCCTGTGTGCGTGCTGATTTCCCTACGTCCCGTCTGGAGGCGCCTGCGTGCATACCTTTCTATAGATTCAAGCGGAGAATTCAGACAAATCAATCAACAGAACGCAAAACGTGGAAATGAAGGCCTTGCCGGCGCCGATAATCACGCCCAAAAATCTGTGATAAGATGAGGCTCGTGATTAGATATTTAATCCAGAGAGTGAATTAACGGGAGCCACAACTCCTGCCAGTCTTGGCTGCCCCTTTTTCTTGCCTGTGTCTGCCACGCTCGCCGCCTTTATTCCTTTATGCTGTTTTATGCTCGCTAGCGTTCCAGGCTCTTCTCTGCGAGCCGTATGTTGCTGGTTCTTGTCGCTCTCTTGGTGCTCACGTGTTACATTTTCGTCGTGCTAATGTCTAAAGTCGGGTGAGTTCGCGGAGAATTATTTATTTCCGAGGTGTCGACGGGAACTTTGAGCGGAGGATTTCTGGTGTGTTCGCTCACCCGGAGAGACAATTCCGCCTGGTTGGCCGCGAGGAGGAGGATGCTGCAATGGCGTTATCTCTTTCTTTCTGCGCTTCGCCTCTTTCCCGAATACTAACTGTCTGGTTTATTTCTGGCGCTGTCGACTGCAACTCCTCCCCCAACCGACCGAAATATAGGTTGTATATTGTTGAGCGCCACGCCGCCGCTACCGCGCGACGACAGATGAAGCTCCGGGAATCGCCCATCTATCACGAGCAGCAGAGCTTTTGGCTGTGCGCCAAGCACTCGCTCAACAACGTGCTACAGCGCGAAGTGTTCACCCACGCTGATCTCGAGCGGATTGCAAAGTACCTGCACGAGCTGCACCCAGAGCAGAGCGGCTGGCTAAAGTTCAACTCGCACAAGAACTTTCTCGGGTTCGGGTACTACGACATTAACGTGATCATTGCTGCGCTGAACGAGAAGGGGTACGATCTCTTGTGGCACGACAAGCGGACGGGCATTGAGGACGCCGACTTGAGCGGCTGCGTCGGCATTATCGTGCACATCCAGCCGGACTGGTTCTTCCGCCGCGGCCACTGGTTTGCGTTGAAGCACTTTGACAAGGTGCTAACGGTTCCCGAGGTGCCCACGAGCTATGTGGGCGAGCCGCGAGCGGCGCGATCGGCGGTTGAGCGGGAGGAGCGGGAGTACGATGCGCGGACACACGAGCCGGGGTTCTGGAACCTGGACTCGAAGCTACGCCATCCAGAGTACATTGGTGACCGGGAGCTGCTCAATGCGTTCTTGCAAAAGCTGAGCAAGCGGAATCGGTTGCACATTCTGCTGGTGGTCCCGTCTGCCGACCACGAATCGGGAACGTCGTCGTCCTCGTCTTCATCCGTATGACGTTTCTGTTTTATTCTGTTTTAATAGTGTGAAAGTAGCTCTAACAAAGCCGCTTGTTTGGTGCCAGCCCTGGGGTTTGCGATGAAGGGAATATACATCATGTATGGCATTATCTAGTTCAATCTAGGAAGGGTTTTCAAAGTAGAATATAGCAAAGGAGAGAAGTCAGCGGCCGACTTTGGCAACCCGGAACTGAAGGACCCGGATATCGCGCAGTCGTATGCTGTGCCGGCACACCGGACAGCGCATGGTAGTCTGCACTGCGCCCTGCGCGCACACCTCGCAGAACACATGCCCGCACGGGTGCACAAAGACTGCTGGATCCGGCATATCCAAGCACACCGCACACTTGAACAGAATGCGCGACCGACCCGATTTTGCCTTAGGATCCGGCTCGGGATTCAACAGCGTCGCCAGACCGACCTTGCTGCCCGAAACTTCCTCGGCCTGGTCGAGCTTCAGCCGCTTGCTATTGCTTGCCCCTTCCCCTGCCTTGGCGTCAGCAAGCGGATGCTTTCGGCCAGGTGATCCGGCCGCGGGCTGCATTGGGGCCAGCGACTGGCTGTCGCCCGTAGAGGCCGATGAGTGCTGCGATGCGCTGCCGGGCGACGACTCGATGACAATTTGCGGCCCAAAGCTCGCAACGCTGTTGGTCGGAGGAGTTGTGAAGCTGTGGCCGCCTAATTGCCCGGGGCTGAACTGCGTGTTGATGGTTATGTATTCGGGCGACTGCACGCTGTTGCTCGACAGCGTCTGCGCTCCTTCGCTCCCGTGGTGCTGGGCATCTGACATGGGAGTGTCGCCGTCGCCATCTGCATTCATTCGACTGAACTCGCCCTCGAGATTCCACTCGCGCGCTGACGAATTGTGCTCGCCAGACATTCTCGCTTACTAATCCGGCAAATAAACAATAAAGAATTTTTGAAGCAGAAAGAGGGATCGAAATTGATGCGGCCAATCCGAAATCTGTGGCTTTGTGCATCTCAGGTCGAGAAGGCGCCGCTGGATCCGCTCGAGCCGCTTCTTCTCCAGTCGTCCTGGAAGTCCTCGCGTGACCGCGGGAAGTCGCTGGTGCTTAGCGACGGCGTATCCGATCCGAACCCGCCGCTTCCCGAGGAGTCGCTGCCTTCAAAGCCCCCGTTTTGGCCGAGGCTGCCCCAGACATCGCCAAATTGCTGGGCAGTGTTGTCCTGCTGCTGACCGCTCTGCTTGCGCAGTCTGTCCCAGGCGTTATCGTTGCGGTTGGCGCCTTTGCGAATATCGTCCCATGAGTTAGATTTCGCCAGTGCACTTTGCTGCTGCTGCTGGCCGTATTGCCGATCCTGCGCTGTGCCTTCATTGCCAGCCACGGCCTGCGGCTGGTCCTGGAATTTTTCCAGCGCCGGGTTGCCAAACTCATGCTGCTGCTCTTTGGACTGTTTCAAAGCCGGGTTGCCAAACTCGTACTGCTCCTGCGCGTTCTCCAGCGCCGGGTTGCCAAACTCGTGCTGCTGGTCTCCACCATCAGAAGTCCCAAAGTCGTCATACGGCGACTTTGGTCCACGGTGCTGCGCATTCCCGCCTCCAGGCACCGACGGCGGCAGGTGCTCAAAATCGGGTCTATGGCGAGGCAGACGCCGGCTCTCAGGATTGTTCGGATCGTATCCGCTCGCCTGCATTATCTCCTTCGATATGTCCCGCATTGACGCGGTAATGTTGGGATACTTTTGCTCGTTCGACAGCTCCTTTATGCTCGTCAGGAGCGCGTAGTTCGACGAAAGCGAGCCGAAAAACGTGCTGTTAAAGAAGATCGCGAATCCTTTCATCAGCCGAGACTTTGTTCGCCGCGTCAAAAAGTAGCCGAGCCCACCGCCAAATGCAAGTCCAAACACGCCGTAGACACGCTTGCGTATGCGTGCGGTTTCTAGCGCCGCCTGCTCGTGCTCGCTCAGTCGCGCCTTATGCGCCTGCATCGAAATGACTCTTAATGGATCCGGCATTGCCAAACGTCAAAAGCAAAATACTGTGGAGAAAAATCGCAAAGGAGCAACAAAAGATTGATAACGCTGGGGGGTTTTTTGATCTGGGCTTTCGAATCATATCCCCCTGATCCGCCCGAACGCGATCTTTTGTTTTCAACGTGCCGGCGTCTATTTTTGTGTACTTTTAGGGCATTCAATGGCCTCGAAGATTGAAAGCGAGAGCCTGTATGGCTCGTCAATCTACCATGAAGGGCAATTTGCTGACGAATCGGACCTGCCCGAGTATGCGCAGCTGTGTCGGCGACTATTTCCGACCCTGCTTGAGCCCGGCGACGACGAGATCATCGAGCCAGAGACCGAAGAGGGCATTGCGCGGTATCTAAAGTACCTGACGGGCCTGCCGTTAGCATCGCTGAAAATGGAACCGACATTGTTGCAAAGCGATTTGCAGCGCATTTCCAAGGAGCTGTCGGCATTGCTGCTTAACGAAACGACCAGACTAACCGAGCCTGTGAGCCAGGAAGGCATGTCCATCAACTCTGCAGATAACTTACGGGGCGGTGACGGCGAGGGCGATGCAAGCATGTTTGAGGTTATCTACGAGCTGGATAAGCTTGCGGTGCCGGCGGTGAGCGGAGTTTCAGCCGAGCTCGACAAGACACAGGACGCACTGGCAAAGTTAGAGGCTGCGTGCTCACAATTTACTACAAGTATATCCGAACTGGACCAACGGGCACAGGTGATCCAGCGGGTTCTGGACAAGCAGGACCTCATCACGCGGTTTGTCGAGCTGCCTCGGGTGATGCAAATGTGCGTGGCCGGTGGCTACTACGAGGAAGCCGTGGATATCTCCGAACATGTCAGCTTGAGCGGAGACCGGTTAGCTCAGGATATCCGGGCTAGTGCGCATATGCTTCCCGGATCAAAGTTCGAATGGCAGCTGACGGCGGTATCTAGAGACCAGCTGCTGGGGTTCATTGCCAACATTCAAAAGCAGGTGCATATCGAGTTTGAAAGCATGGTGCTGGATCTGTGCCGCGAGCTGGGCTACACTGGAGCAACTAGATCTGCCACCTCGACGCAGTCGCAGCAGCACGAGAGTTCAACCGGAATTTCCTCACGACCAGACAGTCGCCATGCCAGCGACTTGTCAGCTGGCACTGGCAGTAAGCGCGAATTGTCGGCAGCAGATGGCGGTAGCAGCAACTATGAGAAATCAATCAAGCGGCTGTCGCAAGTAGCTAAAATTGTCGGCATTCTGCGGCGAATCGGCATGTTTTCCGAGGCCGAGCTGCGGATGCTGTATTTGCGATCGAGGTGGCAGGCATGGCTAAACATGGCCGAGTCGCTCAGCGGGCTGGCGCCGCCAATTTGCGCAGAGGTTATTGGCGAACAGGACTTGGCCAACGACAGCATTGCCAGCACTGCGCTGTCAATGGCCCGCGCATCGGCGCACACACTGTCAGCATCTGTGCAGCATGGGGCGGATAAAGCGCAGAGCTTGGCCGAGGTCGCCGTGTACCTGACAAAGTACGTTGACGCGTTCTTTTCGTGGCTCACCGAAGTGGAGATGCAGTACCGCACGCTGTTTTCGACGAGAACCGCACTGGGAAAGACGAATAAGCCCGATGCAAGCGAACTGGCTGGCGATCCATTAGTCGACCTGGCAACGTTCGCCTCACAGCAATTCCTAGCAACCACGCTGCCACTGCTGGGACTGCTCAATGAGGCGTCAAGCATTGCCAATTTGCAGTCACTGGTTGCAGCTCACTCGCACACCCTGGCGCGCGGCAATATTGATTTTGCGCTGCCATTCTTGGCCGAGTCGCTCCGCGAGCGCGCGTTTGCCAGCGTGGTCTCGGGGATCGAGGTGTCGATTGCAGAAGCCTGTGCAGCTGTGGATGTGCCGAATTCTGGCGGCGGTGCAAAGTGGGAGCGGTTAGCCATAGCCACCCGCCCCTCGCTGGAGCTGCCAGCCGGATTCGCCGCTGATACTTCCCAGAGTCCATCACAATTCTTTGACCAGTGTCGAGTATCGCCTGTCGGGCTGCTGCAGTACCCACTGCTGGCGGACTTGCTGCATTCCTTCCGCAATTCTCTCCACGCTCTGCGAATTCTGGTGTTGGCCGGCGACAGCGACGATAGCGACGAAACTGGCACCAGTGAAGTGATGCTACTGCTGTCAATGGCGTCGGTTGTGTTCGAGAGCGAGCTGGTGCGAATGGCCAGGGCACTGGCAGAGCTATGCACCAAGCACCCGCTGGATACAAAATCCGAGGAGGAGCCGACACAGCGAGCTGTCAGGGACGTCTGTATTGCCTTTGTGTTCGGCCTGGCGCGCAACGTGGCCGAGATCTTTGAAGAGATCACCACACTCAACGAGCCAGCAGTAGCCGCTGACGCTGCTGGCGATAATGGCGAAGAGACGGCGTCGCTGTACTCAGCTGCCATTTACCAGCCATTGCTGCCGTATTTTACAAGCGCAACAACCGAGTAACCCGGCTTATTGCGTACAATCTTCGGAATAGCTAGCTAACGCGACAGTACCGATCTTTTGGGAAACGCAGCCGATCACCTGCAGAATGACAATTGCCATAACTATTCATTTGGCTTGGTAGCCATTAAATGCCAGCTTACCAATAGACAAGCAATATTTTGCTGCTCTAATTTTTGTTCAATTGCCCGTTAGAAATATCCGCCATGCCAAAGCACGACTTTTTCTCGCCAAAAGCAGTGGCCAACCGAATAAAGGCCAAGGGTCTCCAGCGCCTCCGGTGGTATTGTCAGATGTGCGAAAAGCAGTGCCGCGACGAAAACGGATTCAAGTGCCACTGCGCGTCCGAGGCACACCAGCGCCAAATGACTATTTTTGCTGAGAATCCTGAACGCTACCTGGAGCAGTTCTCACAGGAGTTTGAGCAGGCGTTTATATCGATCCTGTCTCGGCGATACGGGACCAAAAAAGTTCTGGCAAACCAGGTGTACCAAGAAATTGTGGCCGACCGCCAGCATCTGCACATGAACGCGACCAAGTGGGACACGCTGAGCGACTTTGTAAAGTATCTAGGCCGAGAGGGCAAATGCCGGGTCGAGGACGCCGAGCGAGGCTGGATGATCGAGTGGATCGATAATAGCCCCGAGGCGCTGGCGCGCAAGGCCGCCATTCAGAAGAAGGAGCGCCAGGAGATGGATGACGAGCAGCGCGAGCTAAAGATGCTTCAGGAGCAGATTGAGCGGGCGAAAAAGCTGCAGTCGCGGGGCAACTCTGGAGACGGAGCGCAGACCGCAGAGGCGACCGGGCTGGTTCGAGAGAATGCAGAAGCTCCTATCAAGCTAGCACTGAAACCAGTGACCAAAGATACCTCTGGCGCACCCTCGCTGTTGAAGGCAAACAAGTTGTCGCTGAAGTCCAAGCCTAAAGCCACTATTGCCAAGTCAAATCCGTTCCGCAAAGCTGCGGGCTCCCTGTCATCGATGCAGAGCACCGGCAATGGAAGCAACACGGCCGCACCGAGCGCGCCTTCACGGCCCCTTTTGGCGGTTGAAGAGATCATGCAGCAAGATCTGCGCCGAAAAGAGATGCGTCGGGGCCGGTCGCGCTCGCCCAACAGCTCGCGCCGCGCACGCCGACGTAGCCGGTCGCCTCGTAGTTAGCATGTGTGTATTAGAATATACGGAATACAATATGAGGTCATTAGAGCCGGTTGGCCTGGCGACGTGCTGCAGTTAGTTTGTTGCCAGTGCGATCCATGTCCTGGTCCAGCTCAGTCAACAGCTGGTTCTGCAGATCCAGCTCATTGCCAATCGCAACGCCCATTTCGCGTTGGCGCCGCAGTAGCGTGCTGAACTGGGCCGCCATCTGATCTTGCTCCTGCATTCGCTGGTCCTGTAGCTGCAACAAGCCCTGGTTGTCAAGCCCTCTCGTCTCATTTGTCTCTTGAGGTGGATTGCTGTTGCCGAATATCCGACGGCTGCGAGGAGCCTGCTGTGCGGCCGACCCAGAGTCGCCCATCCCTTGTTGCGCCAAGCCTTGCATCCGCGGAGGCATTGCACCGGGCATCCGACAGGGCCCGCCCGATCCCGCCGCAGCACCATTGCCGGCTCTGCCGATCACTCGCGTGCTTCCGCTGCCCGGGGATGCGCCGTCTAGCAGCGCAGCTCGATCGCCGTTGGCTGAGACCGTGCCTGGACCGGTCACAATCTGCGTCAAGTTCGCCTTGTCCTCGTTTAGGCGCATCAGCATGTCCTGGCGCCGCAGCAGCTCGCCCGAGGTCAGCTTGGTCTTTAGCTGCTCCAGGCCCGACTCCAGTATCTTGGTATGTCGGCCCAGCTCGGCCAGCTGCCGTTTGGCTTGGAGCAGCGACTGATGAGAGGCTGAAATTTCGTTGCGAGTGAGCGCGTTTTCGCGGTGAAGAATGCTTTGTCGTATATCGCGGATTATTTGCTCGGTGTCATGGTGGTCGTTTAGCCAAGACGCCGGCGTCACCCAGCTTGCGTCAGAGTTCACTGACCCGGCTTCAGAGACACTGGCGCTGATGCCGGGTGGCACATTCTTTCCGGCCAGGTATCGCGAGCCCTTGCTTGCCGGAGCCAAAAACCCCTGCAGAGAATCAGATTTCCGCCACCGGTCGTCGTCACACACTACCATACTCTGGATGTACCGCTCCAGCGCCCGTCGCCGCTCTTCGATGAACTCGATGTCGTTGCTCGACCCAATGGCCGGCAGCTTGTTGAACCACGACGTCATTGACTTTGGTGGCAGTGTGCTGGGCGCTTCAATGCCCGGAAACTCTCGGCTCAGTTCGTAGGCAAGCATCAGAAAGTCGCTGTACCGGTGCCACACCGACCACGACCTGACCGGGCCCTGTACCTGCAGGCCATAGGCAACGTGCGTGTCGGGCTGCGTGCGTGTCTCTGTGTGGGGAATTTTAACGTAGCGAATTTGCTCCATGGCGCGGGTCGCTAGAGGCCAGCGGGGGGTACAGGCCAATTCAAGTTTTAAGGAGTGGAAATAAAGACAAAGCAGAAGAAAGGGTTCAAGCATGTACAACACACAGCAGCACTATTTTTGACCCCCCGACTTTGCCGGCCTGCGCTCTTTTGGCTCGGGCGAGCCGTCAATGCAATTTCCCACGCTTCCCGGATTGCTCAGGCTTTCACGCTGGTGACAGACCCGGGAACTGCCTGGCCTTCTTATCTCCCGATTACTACTTTGTCCGGTTTGTTTGCTTGGCCAGCCATGACTATTGCCTCGCTTATTTACAGTCCACTGCGCGCACGCTCGGTCTCTGGCCTGGCTGGAAAGGTAAGCGAAGGTCTGGCACAGCAGGCCGGCAATCAGTGGCACACGCACAGCAGCGAATAATGGAGCTGCGCCGCTTTTGTCTTTCGAGGTAGTATCTTATTTCTATTGCACAAAACTGAGTGTAGCGCTTCATGTCAGCGTCGGCGGAGAGTATCAAGAACGTGTGTGTGGTCGGCGCGGGCCAGATGGGCATCGGTATTGGCCTGGTTGCCGCCCGCGTTGCCAAGCTCAACGTGCAGTTTATTGACAGCAGCCCGGTGCAGCTGACCAAAGGGCTGGAATTTTTGGACAAGCTGTTGGTAAAGGATATTGCCAAGGGCAAGTACAGCGAGGAGGTGCGCAGCGAGGTCAAGGGCCGGATTACAACTGCCTCAAGCATTGGCCAGATCTCGAGCGCCGATTTTGTCATTGAGGCGGTGTCCGAGAACGTGGAGCTGAAGCGCAAGATCTTTGCTGAGCTCTCAGAGACACTCCCGCCCGAGACTATTCTAGCGACCAACACGTCGTCGATCAGTATAACCAAGATTGCGTCCGCCGCCAAGCGGCCCGAGAACGTCATCGGGATGCACTTTATGAATCCAGTGCCGGTGATGAAGCTGGTAGAAATAATCCCGGGCCTGCAGACGTCTAGCCAAACTCTGGATACAACGCTGGCTCTGGCGCAGAAGATGGGCAAGACTACGACCATGTCGCAGGATGTGCCCGGCTTTATTGCCAACCGCCTGCTAATGCCGTACATCAACGAGGCCCTCATTGCGCTGCAAGAGGGAATTGCAACCAAGGAGGACATCGACACGACTATGAAGCTGGGCACAAACAACCCGATGGGTCCGCTGACGCTGGCCGACTTTATCGGCCTGGATACCTGCCTGGCAATTATGAAGGTGTTGCACACCGAGCTCGGCGACTCCAAGTACCGTCCGGCCGTGCTCCTGCAAAAGTACGTTGATGCCGGATGGTTGGGCGTCAAGTCGGGCCGCGGCATCTACGAATACGCCAAAAAGTGATCTGACTAGGGTTCCCATTTTTGTACGCAAATTTTGTATTGGATATTGCCAAGACTCGATATTCCATGGATCCAGTGTTGCGATTGACGTGTGTATTTTTGCAAGCATGGTATTACCACGGACCCCGCTGTCACTGTACGTTCACTGGCCGTATTGCACCTTCTTGTGCCGGTTCTGCGCTTTTTCAAAGGCACGCGTTCCGGCAATGGGCGTGGAGCACAAGCGGATCACCTCGGCGCTGCTTCGAGAGCTGCGGACGTCGTTGATTGAGCACAGGGACAAAGAGCTCAGGTCCATATACTTTGGCGGCGGCACGCCTTCGCTGGCCAACCCACGGGATATTGCGGAAATCATTGAAACGGCAAACTCTCTCGTTCCTCTGGCCAAAGACGCGGAGATAACGCTGGAGAGCAATCCTACATCAGCCGAGGTCCGCAAGATGCAGGAGTTTAAGCATGCCGGAGTTACACGCTACTCAATTGGGGTGCAGACGCTCAACGACCAAACGTTGCAGCGCATGGGTCGACTGCACACGGGTGCGGAGGGGCTGGCGGCGGTGGATCGCGCAAGGTCTCTGTTCCCTGGCAAGGTTACCTTTGACATGATCTTTGGATTCGAAGGGCAGACGGTGGATCGGTGGCGGCAGGAACTGGAAACGGCGTTATGCCACGCCGATGGCCATATTTCTGTGTACCAGCTCACGGTAGAACCCGGAACGCCGCTGTTTCGGGACCGCAATGCCCAGCGAGTGGTGCTGCCAAACGGCGACTTGCAGGCGCAAATGTACGAAAGTGCGGTTGAACTGTGTGCGTCGAAGGGATTCCGCCATTACGAGGTTTCCAGCTATGCAGCGTCGACCGAGTCCGAGAGCGTCCACAACAAGGGCTACTGGCAGGGCCGACAGTGGATTGGAATTGGGCCCAGCGCACATTCGCGCTTTGTTGATCCACGTAGCGGCAAGCGTATCAGCTCGGTGCGGCTTCCAGACATCCAGCGATGGGCACAGATGTGCGAGAGCATTGGCCATGGCACGGCAAAGTTGGACACGGTTAGCGAAGCCGAGGCCAAGCATGAAGCCGTGGTGTTCGGGCTGAGAATGTTGGATGGACTGACAAACAGCCAGTTTGCCGGCGTGTCAAACGGGCAGATTCTGGAAGAGTATCTACGCATGGACCGGGTGCGCCAGTATGTTGACGACGGCTATCTGCTGTACGGTGGCGGCCGTCTGGCGCCAACAGAACGCGGGCTTCAGGTCATCGACTCCATTCTGGTAGAGATCGTTCCTTGACCAAGGTTTGAGCTTGATGCCATGTGACGTAGCCGCCCAGTTTCACATGCCGCCTAAATTCTGGCAAAGAGGCGCTTCAATGCACTAGCCGTTTAGGCTCACGTGCAACTGTTGAGTTCAGGCTCTTTTTAGCGTCCCGCCCCGCCATATTTCTTTCTTCTGCTTTCCATTTTTCGCATAATAGACTCGGTATACACCCTATTTCCTCTCGCCTGCGCCCTCGGCTGACTATTTCATCTCGTCTGCAATGGTGGCGGCGGTAAACGCCGATCTGTTTGTTGGCGCGGTGGTGGACAGAATACAGGATGTGCTGTACAAGCGTGTTCACAACTTTAAGCGCCAGCAGCTGGCAGTGCTGACCAGAGCGGTTGTGCTGTATGCGCGGCACCAAAAGGTTGTCCAGCGATCCATAATTGCGCTAGTGTGCGTTGGGCTGATCGACCGACTGCGCAGGGTGGTCAAGCTGGCAAAGTCGAAGCGGCAGCCTAACAAGGACGCAAATGATACCGGCCCACGGCGAGGGGCACAGCTGGACAAGCAATTCTTTGAGAACATGCGACGGTTGATGGCAATTGTAATCCCAGGGCTGCTGAGCAAAGAGTTCGGGATGCTGGTGGCGCACACGGTGCTGCTCGTCGTCCGGACATTCCTGTCGGTAGCAGTTGCCGCGCTGGACGGCCAGATTGTCAGCTCGTTGGTGCGCCTACGCGGGCGCGAATTCCTGCTGGGCATTGCCAAGTGGATGGGCATGGCTGTGCCGGCTACACTGACAAACAGTTTGCTAGGCTATGTGCAGACAACGCTTGCAATCCGGTTCCGGCAGAACCTGACGGAGCATGTACACACAAAGTATCTTGCCAACAACACGTACTATTCCGTGGGCAACCTGGACGACCGCATAAAGAACGCCGATCAGCTCATTGCCGTCGACGTTGCCAAGTTTGCCAACAGTCTGGCCGAGATCTACTCCAATCTGGCCAAACCGACGCTGGATGCGTTCGTCTACAATGTGCAGCTTGCACGAAGCCTGGGCGTCGAATCACTATTTGGGATTATGGTCATAATCCAGATGTCGATGGGTATGCTGCGAGTGCTGGCTCCGCCGTTTGGCCAACTGGTTGCGCAGGAGCAGCGCCTGGAAGGCGACTTTTACTTTGCCCACTCGCGCTTGATTGAGCACGCCGAGGAGATTGCGCTGTACCGTGGCCACGAGGCGGAAAAGCGCACAATTACACGCCGCTATATGCGCCTAGTGCGCCATGTCAACCGCATATTCCGGCTCAATGTATTCTACGGCATGCTCGAGGACTTTATTGTCAAGTACTTTTGGGGCGCGGCAGGCCTGGTTGCCTGTGCAGCGCCCGTGTTCGCCGAGCGTCTCCCAGGCGCGCAAAAGGCTGTGGCAGTGTTGCAGGGCGAGAACATACTGGGCGATCGGACGCGGGACTTTATCACCAACCGCCGTCTGCTGCTGAGTGGATCTGACGCACTGGGCCGTATGATGTACTCGTACCGCGAGATCGTTGAGCTGGCGGGTTACGCCGAGCGCGTCACCGACCTGCTCACTGTGCTTGACGACGTCAACGCCGGCAACTTTGTCAAGACGCGCGTGGGCAAGTCCGCAGAGAAAAGTCTAGAATCCGGCGACGAGCCTGACATTATCGCTCAGCGCGGGCAAGTGGTTGAAAGCACGGACGATGTCGAGTTTATTGATGTTCCGATTGTGTCGCCAAACGGGGATGTGCTGGTAAAGCAGCTGAGCTTCCACGTCAAGCCCGGGCGGCACCTGCTGATTGTCGGTCCTAATGGCTGCGGCAAGTCGTCGATGTTCCGCATACTGGGCGGTCTGTGGCCGGTATATGGCGGCACGCTGCGCAAACCAAGCATGAGCCAGATATTTTATATTCCGCAGCGGCCGTATCTGCCCATTGGGACACTGCGCGACCAGATCATCTATCCGGACACGGCCGAGGATATGGAGCGCAAGGGCGTGTCGGATGCCAGCCTGCAAGCGATTCTGGGCGTGGTGCAGCTCGGATCTGTTGTAGAGCGCGAGGGCGGCTGGGACGCAGTCAAGCCATGGCGCGATGCGCTGTCGGGCGGCGATAAGCAGCGGATCGCAATGGCTCGGCTATTCTACCACCGGCCGCAGTATGCGATCATGGACGAGTGCACTAGCGCGGTCAGCATGGACGTGGAGAAGATCATGTACACGCACGCTACGCAGCTGGGCATTACGCTACTGACGGTGTCGCACCGGCAGTCGCTTTGGCAGTACCACAACTGGATCCTGCAGTACGACGGGCAGGGCGGCTACATGTTCTCGGAGCTTGATCCAGAACGCCGGATTGCGCTGATGGAGGAAAAGCAGGAAATCGAACAGGAGCTGTCGCTGATCCGCGACATGGAGGCACGGCTGAATGAGCTGGAAGCACAGGTGCTTTGATCGGCTGTCCACATGATCCAGCCCAAGTCGCCCAGTCCCTTTCTTCCACTGCCTTCTCCTTTCGCTTTTGTTTTTCGTAAATTTCGCCAATTTTCCCAGTCTTTACTTGCATTTACGCCTTGGTTAGAGCAATGTCGGTTGTGGACTACACCCACCAGTTTCTGCAGCTGGTATGGTCGATGGTTTCGCTGGTCCACACGAATGCATTCCCGCTGTGCGGCGAGCTGGTCCTGCGGCTCAGCAAGCAGTGGGGCCCAGCGCAGGCAATCATCGACATAGTCGGAGCAACTCCGCTGACGTACGTGCTGGAGGCCGTGGCCGTGTACATTGGAGCACAGATAATGGTGCTGATGGTCCGGATGTTCAGCAGCACGCTGTACCGTCTGCTTCGTATGATTCTCCTCATACTCGTGGTGAGCGGCGGAGTGATGCTGGGGCTATACATGTACTTTACATCGACAATATCCGGGCAGCAGCAGGCGCGCGTACCGAGCAATCAGTTTTGGGTGAACCAGGCGATGGCGCTGGTCGGGCACCTGGCCCCTGCCTGGGACGCGCGCGCTAACGGAAACCCCGGACAGAGACCCGGACCGCCGCCGGTGAATTTTCAGTACCAGCCGCCCAACTACCACTAATTTATTTGGGTGACTTTAAAGTCAATCTTGGCTGCTTCAGAAGAATGTACATGCTGAACACACGTGTCAGAAAACGCGTACGGACAGTGCCGGAGGCCCAGCAATGCTTCAGAGGGCATATCAATGACACTGAGGTGCGGTAGCACGCGCTCAAGGTGCGGCGACGCCTCGGCAAACTGTGTTTCAGTTTGCGCAGCTTGATAACGGCTGAAGTGGTTGCCGATGATCATTATCCGGCCCAGCTGATCTGGCGACCAGTTGGCCGACACCGTGTTTTCGTAGAGAAACTGCTCGCAATGCGGCATGTAGAACAGCGTGCGTTTTGTGGCCGTGCGTTTGGCCTGTTCGTCTTTGGCAATCGGCGACACGCTGAAACGCCGGAGCATGGTAAGATCGTCGTCATCGGTAGCTACCGGATCAAATGCATGAATCGGCGCGCGCAGGGTATCGTTGAGGGCCAGGACAAGCGCCAGCTGCCACTGCGATATTCCGGCGAACAGCGATCCGATTCCGTAGCAAACGATTTCTTCGGGCGCAAACACCGTTATCGCGTCGATTACTTGGTCGAGCGACGCGTAGAATTTGCTTTTTAAAAGCCTTGTCTTTTTGGCGGTTATCTCCGAAATTTGTCGCTCGATGGTGAGATCAGGAAGCAGCGTTGCCTTTCGCGTCGGCTTAGAAGTGGTCGAATAAAAGCCGCCGCTGGACTGCTTGGCGTTGCTTGGGCTTTTAGCAGACTGTCGGCGTCTGCCCTTCCCTTTGACGAATATAAATCCGTCGGCATCTGGCTGGTGGCTCATGCTTCGGTATCAATTAGTGGGTTATAGCGAGCAGGCAATAACCGAATTACCGGTTTATTTTAGAAGATTAATGCACTAAAATGGCAACCACAGCGTGTTTGTGGGATCGGTTGGGAAGAAAAAACTATGCGTACATATAACAGGCGTGCAAATTTAGCCGATGGTGCCGTCATCGCTCAGCCCGGGAATCATTGTGTGCTGCAAGCGCTGCACCGGCCGAATGACCTCGCCGGTGACCAGCGAGCGCAGAATGCCCTGCGACAGGTAGCTGGCGCTAAATTGGACCCAAATCTGGTAGTACTGAAAGAACAGCGCCGTTAGTGGCACCGACATCGACTTCATATGCAGCACGGTCACGTTCATTCGGTTCCTTGCTGACAGCGGAATGGGGTCGCGAGACAGGCGGACCGGTGAGCCGGGCATGTGCCAGGCAGCCTCGATAAACCGGCGCTCGTAGTGGCTGTTGATGTCGTAGCAGACTCCGCCAGGGAACATGAGCGGATCGCGAAGCCATGAAGCAAGATAAAATGCCGGGCAATGATTTAGCAAGCCAAGCAGGATTTCCAACAGACCCTGAGCCATGATGACGGCTAGGCGACGGCCCACAAACGTGAGATAGTACACTAGCACCGTTGGAAACAGGTACGTGAGCAGTGTGAACAGAATGGTCCCAATAAGCAGCTGGTCCAGGTCGTAGTCGCAGCTGTCAATACGATTGCGCAGCACGTTGTGCTTGCGGCCGCGGAACAGATTAAACAGCGAGTACATCGACATTAGCTGCCAGTGGAATATGCGTGTGGCAACCATGTAGAACCAGTACGTATGCAACGTGGTCAGTGCCAGCGCGTCCGACAGCACGGCCAGCTGCATCGAGAACCCGCCCACAAACCCAGAGTACCCGGCGACCACCACGACTGCGCGCATGTACCGCGTAAACGGCTGGAACACAAGGGTCCAAAAGTGGATCAGCCATAGAAACAGCTCGGCCAAAAAGCCGTCCAGCCCGTTGTTGAGCTTCAGCCCGGCTGGCCAGCCGCGAAGCCATACAATGGTCTGCTCCAACGACGTCACTGTATACTGGTTCAGCGCGCCCAACATCCACTCGCTCACTGCCTGCGAATGCATGGCCAGCAGCACGCCGACCACACAGCCCAGAACCACGTCCAGCGCCACCACCCATGCGCTGTTCCAAAAGTTCGCGTACTGCGCATTGTGCGGCCCGTGCTCTCCGCGCTTAGTGTAGCACCTGGACCGCCACTGCTCGATCGCATGCATGCCCCGGCGCACAATCAGGTCCAGCTGCTGTCCAACTGCCGAAATCTTGGTTACGCGCATCCCTGCAACACGCATGTCCGACAGGTGCAAGAATCGCGCCGCGCATGCTGCCACTGTGTTCCCGATTCGCAGCCCCACCAGCGCTGGCTGCGGCTGCTGTGCAGCTGGGTTGGATTGCGGCGGGTCGACGTGTATGTGGCCGTAAAGATCCTTTGCGGCGTTGACGTGGTCCAGGATGTGCTGCAACGGAAGCTGTTTACTCGGCCGGTTGCTAGAGCTGCAGTGTTCGGTATGCGACGTGGCGGTCAGATCAAGGTTGATTGGCGCTGCCAGATAGTAGTGCCACGGCTTGCCAATGCTTTCGTCATAAACAGTGACAATGACCCGCCCGGGCACGGCCAATCCGAATGCCAGCACGTCTCTAAATGCCACCAGCGTCCGAGCAGTGAAGGCGTCGATCCACAACTCGCTTTGGTCGCGTGGATCGATTTCGCACAGTCCTTCGCCTTCGCGGCTCAGGTATCCAACAATCGCTGCTGGTACTAGATCTCGGCGTGCCGAATTCTGTTGTTGCTGCTGTTGGAACTCGTTCAGGTACCCTGTGACCTGCGTCGTGTTTGCAAACCCGACTTTGGTTGCAACCACCACTACGCCGGATCCCAGATTCCATCCAACCAGATACCCGCTCTCCTTGATCGGCTGGCACAGACGCTCGGGCCAAAATACCCTAAATATATGCTCGCGTCCCGGGTCCATTTGCTCAGAAGCTTCCTCTCCGCTTCAAATGCTCGCGCGCCGATGTGCGGTACTTGTATTCGATGCTGTTCTTAGCCTCCCCGTCGGCAATCCTTGCCAGTGGCCACAGAAATACGCACAGTGCGAGCACCGTGCTCAGCAGCCCGATCGTAACCAGAAGCGTCGGCGATATCTGGCCAAGCTTGAGGAGTATGATTTCCTTGATTTGCGACCAGTTGAGCGGGTTGAAATGCCGGGTCAGAAAGCCAATAGCAAAGGCAATAAGCACCAGCCGCACCTGCTCGAGCATGGACCTCCCGCCTCTAGATTGCTGTCTGCGCCGATTGTGCCCTGCCGGCCCGCAATGCGCTCAAAGTGTGAAAATGCAAAAGCACAAGGCGCACAACGGCTGGGCCAGCCCAGCTCCGCCCACAAACAGCCAGCTCGGTTCTGCACGTGACTTTATATAGCAAGACCGAGCCGAACCGCAAATTTTTCCAGCCCCCCCCCAGTCGTGCGGGCGATCCAGGCGCAATCTGAACCTGGTAAAAGGGCGACCGGGAGCTGGCCAGGGTGTGTGGTTCTCTCCTCTCTTCGCAACCCTTTGGTTTTATCCTGCTTGTGAACGCTCAGCCCGAAACCATGTCTGCTAACCTTGTTCTCCGCGGCACCCTTGTCGGTACGTATCCGCCAGCGCTACGCACGCGTCTTGCCGCAGCTCGCATCTCGTGAATCTAAACGCACACAACGACCAATTGCCTGCACATTTATAGGTCACGACGGCGCTGTCACTGCTCTGGCCACCTCGACCGAGAACCCCGACATCCTGGTCTCGGCTTCGCGCGACAAGACCCTGATGGTCTGGTCGCTGCTGCGCGAGGATAACAACTACGGTGTCGCCAAGCGCTCGCTGCAGGGCCACAACCACTTTGTGGAGGACGTCGCGATCTCGTCGGACGGCCAGTACGCGCTGTCGGCGTCGTGGGACAAGACCCTGCGCCTGTGGGACCTGAACACCGGTGAGACCACCCGCCGCTTCGTGGGCCACGACAAGGATGTGCTGTCGGTGTCGTTCTCGCCCGACAACCGTCAGATCATCTCGTCGTCGCGCGACAAGTCGATCAAGATCTGGAACACCCTTGGCGAGTGCAAGTACACGATCACCGAGGACAACCACTCCAACTGGGTGTCGTGCGTGCGCTTCTCGCCCAACCCGCAGAACCCGCTCATTGTGTCGGGTGGCTGGGACAAGGTCGTCAAGGTATGTATTTGCAATGCTGTGTATGCGCACCAGGCGTTCTGCTTTTTTGTCTGTGATGTTTTGTTATATTTGCTACTTCAGAGGCACGAGGTGCCGATGAGACCATCTTACCACAATTTTTTTCTGAGGCCAGACAGAACGCCCTGCGAATCTGCTGCTTTGTGCGCCCCACGCTGCTTGCTCGGAACACCGACTAATTCAACGTGCAACTGCCGCGTAGGTCTGGGACATCACCAAGTTCAAGCTGCGCACCAACCACTTTGGCCACGGCGGCTACGTCAACACGGTCACGATCTCGCCCGACGGCTCGCTGTGCGCCTCGGGCGGCAAGGACGGCGTGACGATGCTGTGGGACCTCAACGACGGCAAGCACCTGTACTCGCTGGAGGCCGGCGACATCATCAACTCGCTGGTGTTCTCGCCCAACCGCTACTGGCTGTGCGCCGCCACTTCCTCGTGCATCAAGGTCTGGGATCTCGAGTCCAAGTCTGCCGTGTGCGAGCTGCGCCCCGACTTTGTCAGCCTGGGCAAGGATGCGCGCGACCCCGAGTGCACCTCGCTGGCGTGGTCGGCTGACGGCAACGTGCTGTTCGCCGGCTACACCGACAACATCATCCGTGTCTGGCAGGTCACCAGCGGCATGTAAGCGCTGCCGCACGCATGTCGGGCTCGTCCGGGCATGTCGCAAGCAAACAAGTAGAATATCGTCTTACTTGTACCCGCGTTCTAGCTCAAGTAGGTTTTTTATTTACGTGCTTGGCGTTGAAATGCACTTATTCCGACTTGCCCACCAAACAGCGAACGGAGAGATTTCGTGTGTGCCGATCAAGCGTATTGTAGGTTTCAATGACGACCCCAATTGTTTCCCCGGCTTGCATGTTCTGCGGGCAATAGGCACGCAACCACGTTGTGGAGAGACAAGCACAGCATGGATGTGAACCCCTTCACCCCCGGCCCATGTGCTCGGTCCGTGTCTTTGAATTACACAAGCGCGTGTCGCCAGGGGCAGCGCTTGCTGGCGACAGAGTCGCCGTGTGTCGAGACGAAATAGGTTTGTCTGCCAGCATTGCCGTGTATTCTATACTATCGAGTGGTTATTCGTGACCCGGGATTTTTCGCCACTTGCACATTCGTCGCTTTGAGCCAACAAACCCTACAAGCATGAGGCTGCAGGCGGTGCTTTGCATGGCCATGGCAGCCGTCGCCGTGTCGGCCGACATGAATGCCCAAGAGATGGAGAACTTCAACTTTGCCGTGAGCGCGACGCCGACTCAGGCGCACGCAGCCGGCGGCAATGGCGGCCGAGCACAGCCGGCCGACAAAGACAAAGCCGCGCATGCGGATTCCAAGCAGCACGAGCAGCCCAAACACGAGGCCAAGGGCCCAGCGCCCAGCAGCACCGCGAAGAGCAATGCGCACGGCAAGGACGCGCACGCGAGCGCCAAGCACGACGGCGACGATGATAAAAAGAAGGAGCGCAAGCGGCCTACCAAGACGCACAAAGATGAGGACGAGGATGAGGACGATGATGGCGATGACGAGGCCGATAAGAAGTACCTGGAGCGCGTCAAGGCCGACAAGGACGCGGGCAAGCTGCCCGGGCGCATGAAGATGGTGGTGCCGCCGCGGACCGTGCACACGCCGCTGTTCGAGCTGGATTCCGTGGTCGAGCTGCAATGGGAGTACGATAACAATGTGATCGAGGTGCCGGAGAAGCTCATGATTAGCGTGCAGTTGCCGAAGGACCCGCACGCCGAGGGTGGTGCCAAGCCGGTGCTTTACGACATTGCAGTCAACGTCACTGGCGACCGCAAGCGGTTCTACTGGGACACCAAGAACGACGTGCCCGAGGGCGTGGGCATGCGGGAAGGCAGCGGCTATACGATGTATTTCTACGACGGCGACATTGGCTTCCGCATGAGCGACGTGGTGCCAGCGGGGTACCTGATAAAGTACGCGATGCCGTTTGCCTTCTACATCTCCCGCTACGAGCGCACAAACGACGGCGTGCCCCGCAACTACAACCCCAACGCTGCTGCTCGCCCGGCGCCGGCCCTGCACCTGGCCGCGGCAGTGGTGGTGGTCGCATCGGCAGCAGCGCACCTGTGGATCTGATCCAATACCTGATTTCATAATTGGCGCTCACGTTTTATTTTGGAAACACACACCTAACCCTCTGTGTAGGAGGCTAGTTTTCTGCCTTTTTTCCTTCTCCGAGAGAACATTGAACCGCACTTTAATTACATTTCTTGCAACGCACACTTTTTACTGGTAGAAATGGCCGAGCAAATGTCAATTGACAGTGCACCGCCGGCGGCCGGCGAGCCCAGCCCCGGGCCCCACTATGATTTTGAGGACGCGCAATCTGGCGACCTCGGCGCGCTGGCGGCCATCGCCGATGCGATGAAATCCGACAACCTGACCGACCGCCTGGAGAGCCTCAAGCGCCTGGGCGTGCTGGCGCTGGCGATGGGCGAGGAGCGCACGCGCGACGAGCTGATTCCGTTCCTGGATGAGTCAATTGACGATGAGGACGAATTGCTGCTGGCGCTGGCAGAGCTGCTGGGCGACTTTGTGCAGTATGTCGGCGGCCCGAAATACGCATATGTGCTGCTGCGTCCACTGGAGAACCTGGCGGCGGCCGAAGAGACGGTTGTTCGCGAAAAGGTATGTTTGTTTATGCTATTGAGGCGGAAATTGCTGTTTCTCTCTTTCTCTCCCCAAGGAGGACAACCCGAAATGCTGGAGCTGAATTCCGTGGGCAGCACGTGTAGGCAGTCGAGTCGATTAACAAGCTGGTGGCGGTTATGGACCAGCTTCATGTCGAGGAGTACCTGATTCCGTGCATTGCGCGGCTGTCGTCGGGCGAGTGGTTTACCAGCCGCTCCAGCGCAGCGGGGCTGTACGCGGCAGCATACGGCAAAGTGACGGACGCGATCCAGAGCAAGCTGCGCGTCGGGTACGAGGCGCTGTGCCGGGACGAGACGCCGATGATCCGGCGCGCGGCGGCGTCGAACCTCAAGGACCTGGTGGAGAAGATTGAGAAGGACCATGTGGTGACGTTTGCGATTCCCAACTTCCGCCATCTGGCCGAGGACGACCAGGATTCGGTGCGGCTGCTGACGGTAGAGCCGCTGGTGGGGATTACCAAGCGGCTGACGACCGAGGAGTGCAAGCAGTATCTGGGCGAGAGCGTGCAGCGCCTGTGCGTGGACAAGTCGTGGCGCGTGCGGTACATGGTGGCCGATCAGTTTGTGCCGCTGGCCACGAACATCAAGGACGCGGAGCTGCAGGAGGAGCTGCTGAACGTGGCGATTTCGCTCATGCACGACAGCGAGGCCGAGGTGCGCGGCGCGGTGTGCACGCAGCTGGACGGGCTGGCCGGGCTGACCAACTCGGAGGCAATTGTCGGGCGGCTGCAGGCGCCGCTGCAGGAGCTGGTGGACGACCCGTCGCAGCATGTGCGCGCGACGCTGGCCAAGCACATTGGGTCACTGTGCCGCGTGTTCGGCAAGGAGGGTACGATTGAGCACCTGCTGCCGCTGCTGCTGCGGCTGCTCAAGGACAGCTTCCCGGACGTGCGGCTGAACATCATTTCGAAGCTGGACGTGGTGGACAGCGTGGTGGGCATTGACAGCCTGTCGCAGTCGCTGCTGCCAGCGATTGTCGAGCTGGCCGAGGACAAGCAATGGCGCGTGCGCCTGGCAATCATCGAGTACGTGCCGCTGATTGCGTCGCAGCTGGGCGTGCAGTTCTTTGACGAGCAGCTGTCGAACCTGTGCATGTCGTGGCTGGGCGACCCGGTGTACTCGATCCGCGAGGCGGCGACGGTCAATCTGAAGAAGCTGACCGAGGTGTTTGGCGTCGACTGGGCGCGGTCGACGATCATCCCGAAGATCCTGGCGATGGCCAACCATCCAAACTACCTGTACCGCATCACCACCATCTTTGCCATCACGATGATTGCGCCGTCGGTCACGCCCGAGATTGTGCGCGACATGATTTTGCCGTCGCTTGAGGGCCTGGTCAACGATCCGATCCCGAACATCCGGTTCAACGTGGCCAAGAGCCTGGAGCCGCTGACCGAGGCCCTGCGGAAGAACCCCGACACTGCGGCGTTGGAAGAGTCCATCATCAAGCCGACGCTGCAGCGCCTGGAGGAGGACCCGGATTCCGACGTGCGCTTCTTTGCCCACCGCTCGCTGACGGCCATTGGCACGCCCAGCACCTAGCCTTTTTTTCAGCCATCTCACTCTCTTCTTCTCCCTTTCTTTCTACTGTTCCAGAACATGGCGTTAATTGGCGCTGTCCGCTACTTTGTTGCCGGCGCTGGAGTGCGAGCTGGCTCAGCACTCAGGGGCTGCAGTGATGGACCTCTCCGAGGGGCATGCACATGCTCCAGAAGAATGGCTCGGAGCCACCTTGCTGCATCTCCTGCCTTCTCAGTCGGGGGGTCATGTGGAGGAAGCCGACTTGCCCATCTTTTTCCATTTTTCTGACAGCGTCACTCGCCCACAACTTTTTTCTTTTCTGAAATTTCGGGTGTGCGTGCTTTTATATTACAATTTGTATGCCTGTTTCGTTTTTTTTTATTCTGAATCGTACTTTGCTGACTTGCAATGAGGGCCTTTTCGTGGTCGGCATGCGTCTGGCCGCTGGCGCTGGCGCTGGTTGTGGGCGTGCTGAGTCCAAGTCGCGTTGGCTTTGCCCGCGCATCGGTGGTGGTTGTGGTACGTGGGGTTTCTCCCTCGTAACGAGGATCTTGGCGCAAGGCGGCAGCTGTGTCTACTAACTCTGGCATTTGTGACGTGTTCTCTGGATATGTAGTCTACAAACGTGACGTTTGAGGTAAGCATATGCTGAGCATGACCCCGGAGAGGTCTGTGGTTGCACAAAGATTTCTTCCCCCCTTTTTTCATGCACCAAAGCCTGGGAACGATTTTTTTTGGCCTCTGATCATTAACTGCATGTGAGCAGAGATTTCCAACATATGACGCTTGTCGTCCAGTGGGCAAGCGGATAATGACATTTCACGCTAAAAGCGATTTTTCTTTTTGCGCAGATGTAGGATCGGTCGGCGATGTTTGGGTCGCATCTGGGCGACGACGGGCTGGTCGGCAAGCTGCTGATGGTCGACGACGTTGAGCCGGACAACGTCGACGGCTGCCGGCCGCTGGCCACGCGGATGGACTTTTCCGACAGCTGGATCATGCTGGTTGAGCGCGGCAACTGCGGCTTCGTCGACAAGGTGCGCAACATGCAGGCGTCCGGAGCCGCCGCGGTGCTTGTGGGCGACCCGTGGTACGACCTGCCAATAACCATGTACGCCTCCGGTACGTATATCCTTGCGTTTGCTATTTCTCCCAGGCCAGTATTCGGGACAGGATCCGAAGCAGGGAGGCAAACCCCACTAATGTCTATATCTATGAATCTGCCATTTTTTTTTTTTGGTTTTGGCTGTAGGTGACACGTCAGACGTGCACATTCCATCGTCGTTTATTGCCCGGCGCGAGTACAACGGACTGCGCGAGGCGGCGCTGGACGCGGCGGACACGGGGGCGCTGCTGATCAAGCTGGTGCGCAACGAGTACTACGAGCTGCCGTTCCTGGACGTGCTGTTTATCACGATACTGTCGCCGATGCTGATGATGGGATTCATCTACGTGCTGTACCGGCTGCGGCTGCGGCAGCACCGGCTGCGCGATCTGGCGCCAGCGGACGTGGTCAACAGCCTGCCGGTCAAGACGTTCTACCACGCAAAGTACCGCGACGGCGAGCCGGCCGAGTGCGCAATCTGTCTGGACGACTTTGACGACGAGGACGAGTTGCGCGAGCTGCCGTGCAAGCACCAGTACCATGTAAAGTGCATTGACCGCTGGCTGACGACTAGAAAAAAGTTCTGCCCGATTTGCAAGCAGAACGTGTGTCCGTCGACCGAATCGTCACCGCTTCTCTCGCCGCGCCTACGAACCATTGTCTAACTTGTTTTTCTATTCTATTTTTTGTATTATTTTGTTTACAGTCTGGTGGGGGTTTTTTTGTAACCCAATTTTTAATTCACGATAAAAAACCCACAACCCTTCTTGGTCATGGACCCTTCTTGGTCATGGGTACCGGCGATGGAGGCAGGGCGGATCGAAATATAGGAAGCATTCTGCGATGCCTAAAAACCTTCCCCTTATTTATACATTCACCGCCAAGCTGTATTAGATCAATGGCATGGGCGCACAGAGCCGCTTCCAGGGCGAATATCCGGCGAGGCATATGTGCTGCTGGACAGATCCGGTCGGCAGCCACCTGGCACTTGCGGATTAAGCGTGGCGACACGGTGTACGTTGGAATGTCGGGCGGGGTGGATTCCAGCGTGGCGGCGCATCTGGTGCAAGCGCACGCGCACGTCGAGGCAATATACATGTGCAACTGGGACACGCGGGACGAGCGCGGCGAGTGTCCGTCGTCGCGCGACTGGCGCGACGTGCAACGGGTGTGCGCGCAGCTGCACATCAAATGCCACCGGCTCGATCTGGTGAAGGCGTACTGGAACCGGGTGTTTTCGGTCGCGCTGGACGACTTTGCCTGTGGGCGGACGCCCAACCCCGACGTGCTGTGCAATAGCCAGATCAAGTTCGGCGTGCTGCTCGACGAGATCGATCGCCGGCTTCGGGCGTCGGGCGCGTGGTTTGCTACCGGACACTATGCCCGGGTTGCCGGCGGCCCGAGCGCGGCGAGCTTGCATCGGGGCGTTGACCGGTCCAAGGACCAGAGCTATTATTTGTCGGGGGTCAGCGGCAGGCGGCTGAACCGAGCGGTGTTTCCTTTGGGCGGGCTGACCAAGGCCCGGGACGTGCGGCGGATAGCCAGGGAGCTGGGGCTGGCGACTGCCGAAAAGGCCGAGAGCATGGGCATCTGCTTTGTGGGCGAGCGGCGGAGATTCGACCAGTTCCTGGCCGAGTATTTGCCCCAGCAGACGGGCGATGTGCTTGCGTACGATGGCCGCCGCATAGGCCGGCATGGCGGCCTGTTTACTAGGACGATCGGCCAGTCGGCGGGCATCGCGGGCATGGGCGAGAAATGGTACGTTTATGCCAAGGATCCAGCGGCCAACTGCATGTACGCAGTGCCGGGCCGCGACCATCCGCTGCTGCACACCAGGAATGTGGCCGCTGGGCCGGCCCACTGGATATCTGGATCGGCGCCCGAGTTTGGGCCGGATAACCGCCTGGAACTGGCTGCCCAGATACGGTATATGCAGCAGCCGCAGCCGTGCGTGGTGTCCAGCCACAGGTAAGTTGGCCATTTTATTTTTCCTGCCAGCTGGAACAGCAGGAAAAGGGCATAAAGAAGCTGGACTTGTCGCGTGCTAAAAAAAAAGGAGGCTACATTCAACGCGTCTGTAGCGACCATATATGCGTGCGCTTTGACAGCCCGCAGTTTGGCATTGCCAGCGGCCAGTACCTGGCACTGTACCGGGGCGACCAGTGCCTGGGATCGGCTCAGATTCGGACGACAAACGACACTAGTTCGCTGTAAACGCCATATCAACAGCTGATGCGGAGCTTGTCGGATCAGATCTTCGGGAAGGTTTGGCAAGCGTATTTATTAGAGGGCGGCGCACGTTGTCAGAGCGATGAAGCATTCATCAAATGCTAGCTCTGGTAGTGTTAATAAGGCACCGATTCCCGGTCGCCCCCTCTGGGGTGGTTTTTCGGACGGACCATGAGTCTTTTCTTCCAATCCACGTTCGCACGACAGTCGGGGGGGGGTGTTTGATGCAAAGTGGCGGCTGGATGTCAGGCTGAGCAGGGGGCGGCATCCATCAGCAGGTTGCCGCTGCTGGAGCCGGCAACCACGAGGCTGGTTCTGGTGAAGGGGCACACGTCGAAGCAGTTGACCGAGAGCGGGTTGAAGAAGCTCGACAGGCGGCGGACATCGTGGCCCAGGCCGTCGGCATCGGCCGCCCACTGGGTGACGGCCAGCGTGGCGTCCTCGGAGCAGGAGACGAGCTTGGCGGAGTCCTCGGGGTGGAACTGCACGGCCCACACGTTGGCGCCGTGCACGTTAAAGGCCTGCGTGGCGGGGCGCTTGGGGTTGCGGATGTCCCACAGCAGCACGGCGCCGGTGTCGGAGCCGGTGGCCAGGCGGAACGACTGCGACGGGTGGGCGGCAATGCACTCGAAGGCGTGGGAGCTCGCGGGGTCGACGAACACGGCCTGCGCGTCGGCGGGCGCGCGGCGGTCGAACAGCTTGACCTGGCCGGCGCGCGTGGCAACGGCCAGCTGCGTGGGCATCGGCCAGCAGATGCCGGTGGCCACGGTGCTGTCGACCTCGTGGCGCTGCAGCGCGTCGAGGCGCGCGATGGGCGCGTACGCCAGGCGCCCGTCCTCGCCGCAGCTGGCGATCTCGACGTCGGCGCCGTTGCCGGGCTGCGCGGCCAGCGCCGTGGCCACGGCCGGCGCGTCGTTGGCAAAGCGGTGCGCGGTCACGGCCTCGCGCAGCGCCAGGCTGCTGGCGCCCGCGTGCGCAACGTCGTACACGGAGATTGTGCCGTACGAGGACGCCGTGGCCACGAGCCCGGGCGCCGGCGCCACGATGTCGTGCACGTCGCCGTCGTGGCCCGTCGTGGCCGCCAGCGTCGCCAGCGCGCTGCTGCTGTCGCTGTCGCCGCGGAAGTCCGGGTTGGCGGCGGTCCACAGCACCAGCTCTTTGTGCTTGCCGCTCGAGCCGCTGACAAAGTACAGGTCGGTGTCGGTGTAGGCGCTGCCGGCGCGCGGCGGCAGCCAGCGGATCGCGGTGATCTGGCGCGCAACCGCCTGGACCTGCAGCGAGTTCATAACGGTAACTAACAAAAGGACAATCTGTTTAACATCAAGCCCTTCTTCGTCGACGGTTGCATGGGTTGGGGTTTTAAATGGCATGGTGGGTGACTTGTGGCGCGCAAGCATGTGATCGAGAAGAAATGTATTTGGATTATTTTTTGGGCGGGTTTCCTTGCCGTTGGTCCAGGCGCGGCAGCACCGGTATGAGCGGGTTGTTGTGCTTGGACAGCTTGCCGACGTACGTGCCCATGCCGCCCGACGCGCTGTTGGCGGCCTGCTGGAGCAGCGTCTGCACGCGCTGCTTGCGCAGAAACGCGGCGTTCTCCTTGCGCAGCTCGTCCTGCGGGCGCCGCAGCCCCGCCAGCGGCCGCGTGTCGGGCGACGAGGCGCGCAGCGGCGGGCTGAACGGGCCGGGGATCTTCTCGCCGGCCGGGCCGACCTCGGGCCGCGAGCTCGGCGGCACCACGTAGAGCACGCGCCAGGTGGTGCTGGCGGCCGGCGACGGCGCCGTGGGCCGCACGGGCACTAGCCGCCCGGGCTTGGCGCTGTCGCGCTTGGTGCCGTCGCGCCCGAATGCGTCCGGGTGCTCGCCCGCCCCGCGCCCCCGGCCCCGGCCGCGGCCGCGCATGGGGCCCGGGCCGCCTCCACGCATGGGGCCCGGGCCGCCGCCTCCGCGGTACGGCTGGAACCGGCCCCGACCATTGCTCATCACAGTACACCGAGAAAATACAGATAGAAAAAGAAAGTAGAATTGGTATGAGAAAGGAAAAAAAGGAAAGGACTGTTGTATGCTGCTCTCTCTCTCTTTAGCTTCCTCGTGCCGGCAGGGCAGAAAGGGCGGGGGGTTTTTTTCGGACTAGCTCCCAAAGACAGATAGTGGGAGAGGAAGCACTAGAGGCCAGATGCACATCAGGCACGCTTATGGGGGGCAGGCGCGTGGCATGTGACCCGGCGGCTAGGTGTGGGCGGCCACGGGCTTGTAGTAGACGGACGTCATGTACTTGCCGCGGTAGCGCGAGGTGCTGGACACGGCCATGACGTTGTCCTTGATGGAGCAGGCGTACAGGTGGTTGAGCACCACGTGGTTGGGCACGGGCAGCACGCCCGGGTCGTCGCGGCGGATGTCGGCGCTGTTGAGCAGCACCTGGTTGAGGTGCGGCGGCAGCAGCGGCGGCTCGTTGCGGCGGCTGCCGGGCGCGTCGCGCGCAAGCTTGGCCAGGTCGGGGACCACGGTGCCGTACTCGCCCGGCGGCGAGCCCGACATGGCGGCGGCGTCCAGGCCCTCGACGTTGTCCTCCTTCTCCCGCTCGGCGTCCTGCACGACGTCCTCGACCTTGAAGTAGTTGACCAGGTTGCCGTGGTCGTCGGGCGCCACGATGAACCGGCTGGAGCACCGCCACTTGCCGTCGACGATGAACTTGAGGCAATGCGTGCCCACGGGCAGGTCGATCACCACGCCGCACATGCCGTCGTCCTCGTGCAGCCGCACCTTGTACTGCCAGTCGACAAACGACCCCGACACGTACACGGCCGCGCCCGGCTCGGTCCACCGCACCAGCGTCGGCACCGTCTTCTGCGTGCGCAGCTCGTCGCTGCCCGCCACGCCCGCGCCGTCGGCCATCCACCGGATGCGGTCGTCCGAGATCCCGCTCACCGGCGACCGCGCCCCCGCCCCCGCGACCTCCCGCGCCGCCATCAGCTGCGCCAGCCCGCTCTGCGTCGGCAGCGTCTGCGGAATCGTCTCGGGCACCGCGTGCCCCGCCGCACGCCCCGCGCGCCCAATCGGCACTGCCGCCACGCCGCCGCCGTCCGGCAGCGGCGACCCCACCACCGGCGACTGCATGTCCACGGGCCCGCGCCGCCGGCTGCCCGCCCGCGCAACCCCGCCCGGCGCTGCCTGCATCTGCGGCATCGGCACCCCCGCCTTTGCGCGCCGCGCCAGCCGCTGCGACAGCCCGCCCTGCGCGTCGCCCGCGTGCTGCCCGCTGTGCCGCCGGCTGCCGCCCTCGCCCTCGCTCGACTGCGTGTTGCCCATTAGAGTGAATGAAGCTGGCTAAGAGTACCTAAAATAACGGATAAAAAGAAGAAGAGAGACAAGAAAGCTTGCCCGGTCGAGCAACCCCCTCCCAGTGCGTATATCAATGTCCGGATCACGTGCGGATGACGTCTGGACAATAAATGCCCACTGCTTTTCTTCCTCTTCCTCTTCCGCTTCCAATTCGCAATTTTACTTCTTGCTCAATGCGCGCCGCTACCGAATCAAGCGTGCCGCCCAGCCAGGGCACCGCGCCCGCGCCGCCGCCGCAGCCCGGCGTCCCGGTCGAGCGGCACCCGTACAACGACGACTGGGGCACCACGTTTGTGGCCATTCTGCTAATGGCCCTGCTGGTGTTTGTGGCCCTGGGCCTGCTGGTGCGCAAGAGCTTCCAGCTGGTGCCCACCGGCGTCATGTCGCTGCGCACGCTGGTCGGCCGCCGCCGCCCCGACGGCTACCACCGGCTGGGCGACGAGGACAACGAGGATGCGCAAGTAGGCCGCGACTCTGTGGACCGGGCTGTGGCTGGCGAGGAGGACCAGGAGGATGCTCGGATCATCCACATTGGCTCGGAGCCCCCCACGCCAAGAGCAATAGGCAACGCGGGCTAAAAAGGCCATCTCGAAATAGTCTGTATTAATAAAAAGGAACGGAAAGCAAACACATCCCTAGAACTGCTTCTTGTTCAGCTCCATGCGCTCCAGCGACGTCTCCTCCAGGTAGTTTGCCGGGATAATCCCCGTTTTGCCGTGCAGCTCGCCCGTCCACCACGCGTTGGGGTCGCCGTTGTGCTCGATAATCGTAATGATGTCGCCCTTCTTGAACGGCAAGTCGCCGTCGTTCTCCCCGGCAAAGTTGTACTTTGCCACCACCGTGATGGCCTCGCTCTTGGGCTTTGCCGACCGGCGCGCGGGGATCGGCGGCGGCGGCCCGCGCCCGGCGCCCGCCGCCTGCTTGGCGTCGCCGGTCGGCGGCGTGTAGTAGTCCGTCGCGCCCGCCGGCGCCGCCGCCTCCTCGTACGCCGGCGCCGGCTCGTACTTTGCGTCCGCGCCGTACGGCGGGTAGCCGCCATGCCCGGACCCCGAGTGGTGGCTGCTCGCCGTGACGCTGCGGTTCAGGTACGAGTTGTTGCTGTCGCCGGCCGCCGGCGGATACCCGGCGTTCGGGTTGGTGCTGGGCCCGGCGCCGCCGAACGTGGCCGCCGATCCGTACGCGGCCTCGCCGTAGAACGCCGTCGCGCCGTACGGCCCCGGCGTGCCGGCCGCCGGCGTGCTGGTGGCCGACGACGCCAGCGGCGGAATCCGCATGTTCAGCGCGCGGAACAGCGCGTCCGCGCAGGGCGGCGGCGGCACCGCGCCGCTCAGCAGCTCCTCGGGCCGCACCGCCCGGTTGTACGCCTCCTTGTTGGCGCCCTTGCGCTCGACCAGCACCGTGCCCTCCAGCGATATGCCGATAAACAGGCCCTTGGTCCGGCTGTACGAGAGCACCGGCGCCAGGTTGCGCACCGCCCCTGACGCCTCGGCGCTGCGCCCAAACGGCCCCGCCGCCACGCCCACGTTGGCCCCCAGCGTCAGGTTGCCGCCGTGGCTGAACGCCTTGACCGCGTCGGGCGTCGTCAGAATCATCACAAAGTCCGTCAGCTCGCCGCCAATCTGCCCGCCGACGCCGGCCCCGCCAATGCTGATCGCCGACGGTGCCGACCAGGCTACACTTGGAAAAATCAATAGCGTTCATGCGTTAGTCATGTGCTTGCGTGGTTGTCGCACATACACTGTATGCTACGGCTATACTTACTTCCATTCGGCAGGCTACACAGGGCACAGATGAGAAGAAACAGCCACGCCAAAATCACAAGCGGTTAGTACAGGCGCTGGAAAATACCCGAGGCATTTCAGGAAGCGGTGACGTCAAACTCCCCCCTGCAACAGTTTTTTTGTAGTTGCAGTAGTTTAAGAATAAACTGCCCTTCCTTTTTCTTCCAGTTGCAAGGGAAGAAATAACTATTCTTGGCAAGAAACTTACCGTGCAACGACAAGGCCCGAGCCAAGCCGTCCCGACCACACAAACCCGGCCTTGATAACCGACAAAAAGGCAATGCCGCGCGCCCGCTCGAGAATCGACGGCGGAATCAGCTTGTCGGGTCCCAGCGCCCCGGGCTTGAGGAACGACTCGATGATCCGCGCCCCTCGCTTGCACTCGGTGTCAAACCCCATAGGAATGGGCAGCCGCGATTTAAAGTCAAACTTTGACATTTTGCCGTACCAACAACACGTATATGGCGATTGGGGTGTTCTGAATTCGTTATTAAAAAAAAGACAGTTGGTAC
Organism: Coemansia sp. RSA 2711; assembly: GCA_027575275.1. Classification (NCBI taxonomy): domain Eukaryota; kingdom Fungi; phylum Kickxellomycota; class Kickxellomycetes; order Kickxellales; family Kickxellaceae; genus Coemansia; species Coemansia sp. RSA 2711. The sequence goes on from JANBPA010000054.1 coordinate 42,962, forward strand.
AAGAGTGGAAAAAAAAAAGAAGACGTCAGCGAAGGAGAAAAAGTATGGATGCGGAAAAAAGAAAAGCGGCGGAATCTGGGCGTTTTCCCCCCCTTTTTGTGCTCCGCCAAATAAAAAAGAAAGGGCGGCTTGCCAAGCCAAGGGCTAAATTTCCTCATCTTTCTGCGCAGAAGAGGGGGGCCCCGGAAGGTCACGCTGGCTCCCCCCCCCTTTTTGCTTGGCGTCCTTTTTGTCTCACTTTAAGCTCTATCTCAAACACAACCCGCTATTTATAGCACATGGAAAACTATCCGTCTTACGCTTCGAGCGCGTCGGTGAGATAGAGCGTCAGCTTGACGACGGTCTTGCTGGCGGGCCGGACCGCGGGCCACGGCGCCGGGGCACCGGCAACAACGGCGTGGGCCTGCTGCAGCCCGGCGTCGGCGGCCACAGCCATGACCGCGCGCCAGGCCGGGTTGTCGGCAATGGCAGCCATGCTGCCGTCGGGGCGGCGCAGCGCCAGGTGCCGGCGCTTGGTCTCGACCAGCGGCACGCCGCCCTGGAAGAACTTTGTCAGAATGCGCTCGCGCGCGCGCGCAAACACGGTCGAGCGCACCATCGGCACCACCACGGCGGTCATGCGGTCCATGATCACCTTGACGTGCACCATCGAGTTGCTGATCAGCGGCGACACCAGCGTGTTGGCCGGCGACAGGTTGAACTGCGACGCCGTCAGCGCCGCCGCCAGATCGCCGTGCTGGAGCCGGAGCTGCCCGCTGGTCTCGGGCGCCGGCGTCGGCGAGTTGCTGCGCACAAACGGCGTCGGCTCCTCGCTGCGGCTGCCGCGCCTCTGCCGCCCGCCCGCAGATGTGTTCTGGCGCCGCACGCCCGAGTCGCTCCGGCGCAGCATGCTCGACGACCGCTGCAGCAGCGTGGTCAGCGAGCGCTTGATCCGCATCCCCGATGTTTCGCCGTCGCTCCGCAGCACCGACTCCAGCGAGCCGCTCATGCTGCTGCTGCTGTCGGCGTCCGGCGTCGGCGGGCCGCCCGAAAGCGTAAACGGCGCGGCGCTCCGGCTCCGCCGCTTCGAGTGCCGCTGCTGGAGCTCGGGCGCCTTGGCCTCCCCAATGTCCATGTAGTACGGCCGGAACCCCGCCGCGTCGCCCTCGCCCGAGCTTCTCGGCGAAATGGGGAGCTTGGGGCTTGGGGGCTCCCTCGGCGACACAAGATCCATGTGCAGCCCGAATGTGCTGGCCAAGCTGGCGCTCAGCGAGGGCAGCTTGCCGTTCTGCGGATACAGCGGCTGGACGACGGGCGATGCGCTTTTGGCTGTGCGGAATGCCGGCGGCTGCAGGCCGCCCGCGCCGTGTGGGTGCGGCATAAGCGGGCTGCTGCTAGCGCTGTAGATACGCGTGTCCAGCACGGGTGCGGTATCAATCCCCATTGAAGTGTGTGTCGTTAAAAAATGGCGATGTAAAGTGGTCGAAGAAGAGAGAGAGAGAATGTAGGAAATAAATGCTGAGGATTAACGTTCTCGAAGGATAATGGAAAGAAATAAGCCGCTGGAATGGGAAAATGCAAGCGGATGGCGGAAATCTTGTCTGGTTTTATACCGGTAAACGCCCACAGTGCAATAGTTCGCGCGAGGCTGGGGAGGCCCGCTGTGAACACATCCCTTTTTTTTCGTACACCCCCCATTTTGCAAGTCAGGCAAATGCCAGAGGGGTCGCACAAAAACCGGCTTGGCTTGAGAGCGCAATTGGCCGCGGGACTGTTGATCACTTCACAGTCAGCACTGCAATAAAAAAAGGAGCGAATCGATTGGGCTTGGAATCGCGGCATTCGCAGCCGCTTCAAGAGCAGAGTCGGAAAGGTCAGCCAGGCACCTTCCTGTGCATGGGATCCATCTGCCCGGAGGGGTGGCGATATATTAAACACCAATATATCGACCGGGTGACGCGTATCTGCTGAGAAGCAGCAAAATATTTAAACACTGCTAAATGACGTTTTTTGCTTGGCTTGGAGTTGACTCCGCCGGGCACATTGCCTGCTCCCGCACGAGCCAGATCACACCCGCGTATATTGCATTGGAAAAGCCGCAGCGCTCGCTGCGCCGAATGTTGCGGAGCTGGCTGATGCCCCCCCAAACCATGTTAGCAGGTCACTGGGCAACAATCTGCGCAGAGGTTCAGTAAATAGTATATAAATATGGAAGCCACAGTGTTGTCGTTTTTGCGAACCCAAACATTGGATATTTTTTTCGCATTAAGGGCGCAGGTGAACGATTGTCTTTCTGGGAGACTGGTTTGTTCGAGCGGGTCTGAAGGCAAATTCATAGTGCAGTACTTTTGCAATAGTCATATTTTCCAAGTTGATTGTTTGTTGCGGGCGCCTGGGGGGCGTCTGCGCAGTACGATGCCTGGCAAGAGACGGGAAATGGGGGAATCGAATAGTGCTAATTTGCAGCTTTTTGTTAGGAATTTTTTTTTAGCTGTTTGGCCAGGGTAGTTGCCAAGCAGAGCGACAATGGCACAGCGCTAATTTTTTGTTTGCGGGCTTCTGCCTGCCGCACACGCGTTCAAAGTCAGCTAGGATCTGCCTTTTGCCGTCGACGCGAGCGCGGCTAAATAATCGTGCATTGATCGTGGGCGGCTTGATCGCGCGCTGTGCCTAATCTTGCTGCCGTCACATGCTTCGCCTTCACAGTTTCAGCTTTTCGTGTTCATTTTTTTATATTGAAGCTTCCAATTGAAACGCATTTTTTTCTCCTTACATAGCATGTTCGACGGGGTGTGGAACTTTGCCCGGCGGCACCAGCGCAAGCTGCTTGTCGGGGCAGGGGTTGTCGGCGGGCTGTACTACTCGGGCAAGCTGCTGGCGCAGCGGCTGGTGGAGATGCAGAGCGCGTCGGCCAAGGAGCGCACGGCGCGGGAGAACATCCGGCGGCGGTTCGACCAGAACCAGCGCGACTGCATGTTCACGATCATGAGCCTGCTGCCCGAGCTCAGCGAGCAGGTGCTGCGTGAGGTGGACGTTGAGCGGCTGATTGCCGAGCTGCGGGCGATCAACCAGACGCCGCCGGCAGAGAATGCCGACAGCGAGCCGGCGGCGAGTGCCGAAGGCGAGCGGCGGTCAAAGGTGGAGATCTGGGAGGACATCAAGGTGCAGAGCTTTGCGCGCACGCTGGTGGCGGTGTACGCCGAGGCGCTGCTGGCAATGCTGGTGCATGTGCAGCTCAACATGGTTGGGCGCAGCACGTACCTGGACTCGGTTGCGGGCAAGTACGGCGGCGCGGCGGCGGGGCGGCGGCTCGCGGCGGGCGACGAGCAGAGCTTCCTGATGGTGAGCTGGTGGTTCCTGAACCGCGGGTGGCGGCAGCTGCTGGCGCTGGTGGCGGCGGCAACCGAGGCGAGCGTGGGGCCGCTGCCGCTCAAGCAGCGGCTGTCGCACGGCGAGCTGGCGGCGCTGTTCGGCGACGTGCACGTGCGGCTGCGCGAGCGCGGGCTGGCGCAGATGCTGGGCGAGCTGCTGCTGCCGCTGGGCGAGGCGCGCACGGCCGAGTATCTGGCGGCGAACGGGCTGGCGGCCGGGCAGGTGTTTACGCCGGGGCTGGAGCGGCTGCTGGACCAGCTGCGCGACGTGGTCGAGAGCCCGGACTTTGCGCTGGTGCTCGCCAGCAGCGTCGACCGGCTGACCGCGCAGCTGCTCGAGACCCTGCGCGAGAGCTTCCCGGACGCCGCGGCGCCGCCGCCGTCGCGCCCGCTGCCGCCGACCGTCGAGGGCGAGGCGGCGCCCAGCCTGGATGCGGTCGTCAGGGAGTTTGAGGAGTACTCGGCGGCGTCCGAGAGCCGCGTGGCCGTGGTGCAGCTGCTGCCGCGCATTGCGCGCGAGGGCCACCAGATCCTCAACGGCGTGCCCAACCAGTATCTGGAGAACGTCAGCGCGTCGCGCGAGGTCCAGGCGCTGTCGGCCGCCGTGTACACGGCCAATTAGCGGCTTGTCTGATCGAGCGTGGCTCCTGTTGGTGGGTAGGCTCGATCTGATAACGCCGGAAACAGGGGATTAGCTCCTGCCCGGATTGGCCAATCCCTTTTACGCTGACAAAAAAAAGCGCTTCGACGAGCTTGGAGCAATTTTTCTACTTGCTGGCATATAAAGGCCAGCGTGGATGTAGCCTCTCTTCTCCTTTGCTCGCTGGCATTACAAATATTTTCACGAATAACTTGCTTTTTTTCTTTTGTGCTTATCCGATTTGCGTGCTGTTGTGTGGGACTTTCTAGAAGGAAAGCGAAGAATATGGCGTGTCCGCCGGCGGTGTTAAAGGGGCTGAGCCCAGCAAGACTGTGTGGTTGCGCGTCTTTGCTTTTGCAGTCAGCCAGCAATTCAGCAATACTTTCACGGCGGCTATCGACGGTCCGCGACTCCACACCCACCAGCAGCCCCGACTTTATCTGCATGGCCGCGACGCCGTGTGCCGCTGTCGCCACCGCGGATATCGCGCAGGGCGTCAAACAGAAAATGGTCAGTCTCTGCCGCCGGCCCGCACACACTGCGGCCGCTGCGTCGGCGCTGCCGCTACACGAGCCGCCGTGTGGTAGTGCCAGCCTGCCGACAGCAGCACCAGAACCGATAGCACCGCAAGCACCGATAGCAGCACAAGAGCCGATAGCAGCGCAAGGACCGACAGCAGCACAAGAACCGCCAGCCAACCGGCCCGGGTCGCCCAAAACCACGTTCTACCGGCGCTCGCTGCCGGCGCACCTGGTGTCGTTTACCTCGACGGACGGGCGGCAGCTGTTCAAGGAGGCGCTGAACGACGGATTTGCCGAGGGCTACTTCAACCTGGCGGGCAACTTCACGGTGCAGTCGGAGCCGGCGTACTGCGGGCCCAGCTCGCTGGCGATGGTGCTCAACGCGCTGGAGGTGGACCCGGGGCGGCGCTGGAAGGGCGTGTGGCGCTGGTACAGCGACGAGCTGCTCGAGTCGTGCCGGCCAGCCGCGGACGTCAAGGCCAACGGCATCACGTTCGACCAGTTCCTGTGCCTGGCCAGCGCGCACGCGCACGTCGTGGTCAAGCGCGGCGCGCAGGCGTCGCGCGCCGAGTTTCTGCGCGACATCCAGTACGTGACGCGTCGCGACGACGTCTTCATGGTGCTGTCGTTTGCGCGCGGCGTGCTGGGGCAGACCGGCGACGGCCACTTTTCGCCCGTCGGCGCGTACCACCCGCGCACCAACCGCGCGCTGGTGCTGGACAGCGCGCGCTACAAATACCCGTCGTGGTTCGCCGACGTCGATCTGCTGTACGACGCGCTGCAGCCCGCCGACCCCGAGACCGGCCGCCCGCGCGGCTACTTTCTGGTCTCGCGCCGCGACCCGCCGCACGCGCAGGCGCCCGGCCAGCAGCTGCCCGGCGCCTGCCCGGTCGATCTGCCCGAGCGCCCGGCCGACGTGTTTCCCACCAGGCTCTCGTGCGGCGGCAGCCAGCCCGCCGCATGCTGCTCGTCGGGCAAGCCCGCCAAATAGCTCCCCCGGCCTCTTTATAACAGCACATTTGTAACAGATACCGCAAAATAGAACATCATGTGTGGCTCCGCTTGGCGCCGGCGTCGGCCGACGCCGGCACAAACGACGTGACGTCGGCAAACGACCGCGGCCGCTCGGGCGTGTTCTCGGCCGACCGGTATCCGCCCGCGCGCGCCGGCGGCGGCCGGAACCCCAGGTTGCGCGCCGAGCCCATTGCGCCGCCCACGCGCGACGGCGCCAAATGCCCCGGGCTCTGCTGCGCGTGCGCAAACCCGGGCGACGGGCTCTCGTGGATCACCGGCCGCTGCGTCTCCAGGTCCTCGAGCATGTCCAGCACGCCGGCGTCGTCGATGTCAAAGTCCATGCTGTCGTCGGCCGATCGCTCCCGTCCCGGCGGTGCTCTGGGCGCCGGCTGCGCTGCGCTCACGGCACCCGGGCCCAGTGTCTTTGCGCTCTGGAACTGATTGCTGTGGGTCTGGTTATTGTGAGTCTGCTCGCCGTGGGCCTGCGCATCCGCCGCCTGCTGCGAGCCCCGGTCCTCGGCGCTCTCCAGGTCGCTGTGCCGGAACAGCGCCTCGCCGCTGACCCGGCCGCGCGGCTGCTTCTGCACCTGCGCGACGCTGCGCACATACTCCTTGTCGTACACGCAGTTGCCCAGCACATTGCCAAACTGCCGCATCGCCCGCTTCAGCGCATCCGTCACCGCCTCCTTGCGCACCTTCTCGAGCGCCTGGCCCTTCGACTTGACGTTCTCAATCATCCCGAACCCGGCGTCCTCCCGGAACGTGCCGTCGCGCAGCGTCACCCGCATCACACACGTTGCGCCCACGCTGTACCGCCCGCCCTCGCCCATGTCCATGTAGTCTATCCCGAAGCTCTGGATGCTGCTGCTCCACCCCGAGAACCCGAATATCTCGTTGGCGATGCTGATGATCCGCCACCCCTCGACGTACGAGAGCCGCGTGTTGCCCATCCCCTGCCGCGTGCTGACGTGCTCGGGCCCCAGCTTCTTGCGCAGCAGCGTCTGGATCCGCGCCGACTCCTCGGCCGAAAACGGCTCGTTGCTGCCGCCGCCCGCTGGCCCGGCGCGCGGCTGTGTTGGCTGGTAGTTCATCGTTTGTTCCTAGTTACGCGAGTGTTCAAAATATATATAGCGGTTGGAAAAAATAAGAAAGGAAGGAAAACTGGCGGTTGAGAGCGAAAGAGAAAATAAGTTTTGTTCTTTCAAACTGCGCACGTCCCTTCAACGCGCTTTAAATGCGCATGCAGTTGGCTGCGCATTTTCACGAGCGGCCTGATCGGGCCTGATCGGTGCTTGATCCTCCCTATCAGCCCAATTTTCTCATCCTCGCTCTTTTTTCGACATTCAGCTTTCCATTCTCAATTGGTCCTTAATTCCCTCCTCTCCTATATACTCTTGTTTACAAAAAATGCACGGGGCCAGTGCACATCGGAAGCTCAACATGAAGTCGGCGCTTCGGCGCCAGGTGCTGCGCAACCTGACCACCGACCTGATAAAGTACGGGCGGCTGGAAACCACCATGCCGCGGGCCAAGGAGCTGCGGCGGCTGGCCGACAAGATGATCACGCTGGGCAAGCGCGGGACCGAGCACGACCGGCACCAGATCGAAGCCTACTTGTACCAGCCCAAGGCCGTTGTCCCGCTGCTCATGCACACGTACGCGCGGCGGTTCGCCGACCGGCCCGGCGGCTTCACGCGCGTGCTGCCGATCGGCCACCGCCAGGGCGACCGCGCGCCCATGGCGGTCATCGAGATCCTCAACTCCGACGAGCCCGAGGCCGAGGTCTCGTTCAGCTACCTGGTGCGCTCGCTGGCCGCCATGCAGATGCGCGCGGAAGGCAGCGTGGTTGCGCGGGCGCTGGCCCCCGAGGCCGACGCGCAGGCCGTGTACCCCGACAAGCGCGCGTTCAAGCGGGCGCTGGACGAGCAAAAGGCCAACCAGCGGTTTGCCGCCAAGATCAAGAAGGCCATGCGGAACGCCGACTTGTCCGCCGAGCAGCTGCAGGCCATAGTCGACAAGGACGTGGTGCACGCGCGCGAGCTGCACGAAAAGGAAGCCGCAAAGAAGATCAACCAGTACATGAAGGAGATCTGGCCCGAGAACGCGCCGGCTCTGGGATAGAATGTCGCATTTTCCCCTCTTCCTCTTTCGTGGTGCACTAGATTGCTATTCCGGAACAAAACAAGATTCAAACAAACTTTGATCCCGAAAACATGAGAAACTGCTTAGGCGGCCAGCTTCTTTGCCACGTTGCCAAACTGCTCGCCCTGGGCCTCGGCAATGTCCAGCTCCTTCTCCGTGGGCTGGCGCGACCCGTCGCCATTGGCCACCGTGCCGGCGCCCCACGGCGACCCGCCGATCACCTCGCTGTTGTCAAACAGGTTGGCGTGCCCGTACCCGAACGGCACAAAGATCATCCCGTGGTGCGCCAGAATTGGCAGCGACGTAAACACCGTGACCTCCTGCCCGCCGTGCTGCGACGCCGTGCTAAAGAAGAACCCCGCCGGCTTGCCCGCCAGCGCCTGCTTGGTCCACAGCCCGCCGGTCGCGTCAAAGAACGTCTTGACCTGCGCCGGCGTCGTGCCGTACCGCGTCGGGAACCCGAACAGGTAGCCGTCGGCCTCCGGCAGGTCCTTGGGGTTGAGCACCGGGATGTCGGGCTTGGGCGCCGCGTGCATCTTCGTGAGAATCTCGTCCGACAGCGTCTCGGCAATCTGGTACCGCCCCACGTCGACGTTCGCCTTCTTGAGGCCCTTGACGATCGACTCGGCCACCTTGTTGATGTGGCCAAACGTCGAGTACGTGATGACGAAGATCTTGACCATTGTAAAGTACTTGAAGCGAAAAAAAGATTTTTAATAAACTAACTTTTGGAAAAAAAACAATGAAGAGAAGTAACGAGGAAAGAGACGAAAGGCTGAGGCAGGGGGATGCTCTGGCATTTATGCGCCTTGGATCTGGGCAAACCCCAGGATCGGGGGGAGGAGAAGAAAGCGACACCATACTTTTTTTTGTTCCTGCAGCTTGAGGAGAACCGGTGCTGTGCATGTTTTATGCGTAGAAATCCGACCGGAGATCCTATCTACATCCCATGCCATCACGACGGCGTCTTAAAATGCACCCCAATACCTGTTTTGGCTTGCATAGGCGGTTTGCAAAAAAACCTCTGCGGGTTAGCTGCGGGTGCGCTCCGGGCAACTTACCTTGCCTATTTCCCGCTGGTTTTTGGGCGTTTATGACATCACAAATTTTTCTGTGAGCAGGTTTTTTTTTGCAGCCAGTGGTAA
>JANBPA010000055.1:0-14310 GCA_027575275.1 Coemansia sp. RSA 2711
ATTGTCATAGTTACAATAAGCAGCATCATGCCTATAAATACAATAAACAAAAAGAGGCAAGATCCTGCTTCCGTCCACACCTTACTAAACAACAATTGTTTCCCATCACCATTTCGTTCTATTAATGTGCTCGACTCACACTGAAACCAACACCAGCCAGTCAACGGACAAAACAGATTCTGTAAAGTGTCCCGTCTGTTTTGCTACTTTAGAAAGCTACTACTTTCATGCCCATTATCGAGCATGCCTAAGAAACCGGATTCTCAGATAGCAAGCATTTTTTACATGCTTTTCATGCTTAAAACCTTTAATTAAAAAAGCTTACTAGTTTAAACTCACTTTATTGTAAGCCAATTCACATTGAATTATAGTATTTTTAATACTTGCATTCAAACTCTTCATATATTATGTAAGCAATGCATCAATTAACGTATTTGGGATTCCCTATGAAAGGCATCTATTGTACAATTATGTACTTTGAATATGTGTACATTCTTATTTTATTTATTGAATAGACGTTAAACGCTAATTTAAATATTTTGAATATAAAAAAGTAGACAACCGTGTTGTTATAAATACTGGAAAAAGCAAGAGCACATTTTTTTACTTATTTTCCGTGACAATTTACAGCCAACTTCCCATTTTATACTTGCTAATGTATCTTACTCGCTTTGACAACCATGATGGCGTGGCTTCAAATAACACAGATATTCTGGAATGTCCTATCTGTCTAAAAATTGTAGCAGCTTGTTTTTACGAAGCACATAGCAAAAAGTGTCCAAAATATGGGGTCCTAGCAGATGCATAATGGTAAATTACTTTATACGTAAAGCTTTTAATAAACTGCAGTTTTTTTAAATGCAATCAACAAAAAGTAATTAATTGATTAGTGTAAACACTTTGCTTGAAACGCACACTGACATCAGCCAATTCACATTGAATGCCTGAGCTGGGAATTTTTTGTAGTACGTATCTGACATGCCGAAATTAAAAGCGTTCTATATTCAAAATGCATTTTTGAAATCCATGGACGTTCCTAATTGGCAACTGCTTGGTATGAACTTGTGTTTGTTGATGTTCTGCCCCTTTTTGCTTTATTTTAGTTGTCATTCTCTGAATTATTGTAAAATTAAATTTTTTCTCCATCATGTTTGCCACAGCACCCGATGCATACGATAGCTCGTCATCCGACACAGTGCTTTGGCAATGGTGCTACGTTTGCAAAATGTTTGTTTACGCGGATGAGTATGACAGCCACTATGCGATTTGCCTGAAAGAGAACCCCGATGCTCAGTGATCTGGTTGTACTTCACAGTAAGCAACATGTGTTGTTTACACCGTGATCGCCTTCAATGAAATAAAACACAATTAGTCACACTTAAATCCCTGGCAAAATGCCGAATGTATTTAGACGGAAAATGGCGTGATTTGACGGCGGCGCAAACAAGCAGGCAGTAAACAACGAGTTTTGTCATATGACTGTCAGCAGTGAAAAATACATTGTGCCATGTGCAAAATAAAAGAGGAGCTCTGCCTATATTCGAAAAGGCAATCCCTATAAATGCGGGCTTTCAAAATGTTTGCTCCTTCATAAGCACCTTTCATCTTTGTATTTCTGAATTCTCTATTCCAACTACCAACGCACACAGACTGTCTTATTTTTAAAAAATGCGTTTTGCTTGCCTAAACGTGTTTAATGCAACCACATACACTGGAGTTGCAGAGTTGCGATTGTGCCCCATTTGCAACAAATACTATTTTGATATAGAGTACAAGAGACACTACGCGCGTTGCTTGAAAAAGCAATCCGAGGACTGGTGATTAAGATTTGCACTTTATATTGAATATTCTGTTTGTTGACACAATAAACCTACAAAATATACAATTGATTTGTCAAGCAATTACGTAATAAAACCAAATGTGCCGATTAAATCAAGCTAGGAGTTTCAGCTGCATCTTGCAAACTCCGCATGCATCACTGCAGATGCCGGCTATTAGTTTCATTGTGATGCTCCTGAATTGGCAAGTAGAATTATAATTAGAATGCCGGTGCATATGAAATCTGCCACTGCCAACTTTCCGCTAGGTAATTGTATAAATAGAAGCGTCAGTGGGCTTATTGGCTACCGAATATCGCCTTCAGTATCCACAATTTTGCATTTATTGCTTTAATTTTTGCCTACTTTTCCGCCGCTTGCTCAACAGAGTCGACATTCCTCATTCAAAGTATTTCAGGTTTTTTACGTAGCTAGGGATATTTTAGCATGAGTGCACACTCCTCGGTTATAATGAAGTGCTGCATATGCTTGCAAGGCATACGCTACACCGACTTTAAGGACCACTTTTATTATTGTGCTATTGACAACGGCGTGTTTACCCGGTTCTACGGCGAGGATCTGCGAGGATACTACTAGGCAAGCATTGGCAACAAAAAGCGCTGCCACTGGCTTGCGGCTCGGGGTTTCCATGCGTATGCATTATTAATAGCTTTGGCTAATTTATGGAAAAATAAATTATGTGATTTGCAAATGGCAAGATTTTCCGAGATAAGCCCCTGCGGCGTAATTAGCACGTCCTTCTGATGGTGCAAAATAAAATTTTGTCATCTTGGTTTTCAAAAAAAAAACATGCATGGTTGCGTAGGTTTATTTTGGAGCAATTCAATAGAACGCAATACACATTCACAGTGATTTGCCCTTGTCACATGCAAACCTCCGCAGATGTTGCTGCCACGCGTTCTGCGGCCATTGTGCATATTGTGAATATTCCCAATTTGCTGGCTGCAGAACGTCAACGACCGGCTTCACAAAAATAACTTTGCAGCAGTTTTTGAACTGAAATAAACAGTGCCAGCATGGGCATGCGGCTTGACACCTTTATAAACAGCATGGTGTTCATACTGCAACATTCAAATAATGCAGTGCTTACGCAGCTCGGAGGCTACGGACAATGGGGATAAGCAACAGCATGGCATACACACAATACAAAATTTACAGCACGTGCAATTCTAGCAACAAGGTGTGCCGGCAACATAGTTGCCGAATAAAAGCCATAATGGAACATGTGTCTGGTCAAACATTAGCTGTATTACGCAGCCAAGCCAAAGATTATTTGGCTTATTGTTAATACAACTGCGCGTATAAAACTAAGCTTATTTCCAGAAGCCACCACAGTTTAGCTATCTCAAAATCATTTATCACTTTTTTATTAAAAAAATTGAACCAGATATTGTTGGAAATGAATACTTCTGAAACGTGGGCAAAAACTCTATACTCGCAAGTCAGAGAGTTTAAAACTCCCTTGGCTCAAGACAAATTGCTTAATGTTGTTGTTTCTAAGCGCTGCGTTTTTTGCCAAATACACTACGAGCTTGATCTGTATGAATTGCACAGCTTGATTTGCACCGACAAATATCAGCACCTTAGCAAGGTTCTAAACAGTAGCTAGTGGTTTTAAGTTTTAGGCTTAATAAAACTTTAAAATATAAGTTGGACGTATTAGTTGACCGAAACCTGGTTAATTCAATTTTGTTAACCAACCAAGTTCGTTAAATTGTGCTAAAGTTGGCGAAATCAATGGTCCAAAAGTTGTAAATTAAGAAACTCGGCATTTCACAGTTGGTTATATTAATTACAAAAATTATATTTATTGTAATTGTGTGTATCATAATTGCGCCGCGCTTACATCAGTTTAAAAATGCAAATAATTTTTGCTTGTTCTGTCGGCACAGCTGTGTAATCAATATACTCGGCGTAAATATTGTTGTCTGTTGCTTGGAGCTTAGACATAGAGCCACTATTGTCTAAATTCCGGTGATTTGGTACATATAAAGTGCACTTGATTTGCAAGACCCCTTGAGTTTATTATGCTTGTCACCCTAACTTTATTAATAATATAAACACTAGCTACTTTTTTTTTACAGTTTTTGAACCATACATAAGCTAAATTTAAACGCGCAGATGGATATTATATGTGACATTTGCTGGAAGACATTTCTTGCACAAGCTTTTGTTTTTCGCTACTTGGAGTGCAATAAAGTTTATACCAAGGCCAAAAAAACAGTTGTCAAATTATGTATTCCAATTAGATAGTTGAAGCTCTTGCCTTTGTTTAAACAAGCAGTGGTATCCGCAGTAGCCAAGCACCAAACCTTGCTAACAATGATATTGGTAAACATAATTTTATTTAAATATTGAGGTTAAAGAGAAACGTGTGCGCTTTTAATATTAAATGCAATGTTTAGTAAGTGCGGATAGTTTGCAGCATAGCCATCTACAAATTCACGTGCTTCTTCAGGAGAAAGAATTGCAGTAGAGAATTTTTCAAGTTGAGCCAGCCTTATTAGCAGGTACTTTGCAAATCCCACTCCTTGTTGTCTATCACTTAGCAAATTGCGCAATTCAATAACCATATGTTTGATTTTAGACTTCAATGGCAGCAGCTCACCTTGTCTCCTACCGCTGGGTATATAGTCATTATAGTTAATTGGTATGCTGCCCACAGTTACGCAGGCTAAGCTAATCTGTTCTAGTTCTGGAAGGCTTTCAATAATAGTCATGACAAGCTGTACTGTTGTTGGAGCGACGGATTGAAATGACCTAATGCTAGAGCATGTTATACCAGTCGGCCAAACCATTGGAGCAAAATCTGCAATCATATAATTTGCCGTTTTTATAGAGCCAATCTTAGCAGAAAGCTTATTAATAGCAACAAGGTTTGATTCGAGGCAGTTTATATCGATGCACCTAACAAATATAGATAAGCAACCAATCCTTTTAAATGACAAGTTATCTAGCTTGTTGGCAGCAGTGGATGATATTTGTAAAGATAAATGGGGAATGTATGTGGGAAGCACACTGCAACTTGGTAGCTCAAGCTCTAGCCCATTCTGGTTAATGTTCAGATTTTCAAGCTTAGGAAAACTTAGCATTTGCATTGCACCCTTTGATTCCGCAATTACATTTTGGCTGTTTTCAAACAATTCCGACTTTTTGTACATAATATCCAAATGTCTTAGGGCTTTAAACTCCAATGTGCCGGTGTTGTTGATGTTGCTAAATAAGCACCAATTGTAGTGCAATGGAATACCATATAAGGTCAGGCTTACAAGAGAGCTTGGGTTGATAAATGCCCCGAAAGTTGCCTGCTCACTATTGTAACTCAGCTTTAACCGTCGAAGTTTTCCAAATTCGGTGCTGTTTGGATTTAGCAATTCTGCACTGGTTTCAAGTCTAGTTAGCTGATCAGAGTAGTTGCCAATCAAGTTGTTCTGAATGGCAGATGCAAAAATGTCGCTGGCAATGCTGGATACTTTTAATTTTTTAGTGTGAGGGAATATTGTTTGCATTCGACTAGTCACACTGAGCACATCGTTGTTGAAGTTCAGTGGGCGAGCTGGAGTATTCCATGGTGTGCTATTCAAGAGATGAATAAGCATAAAGTTAACCTTGTCCCATCTGGCTGCTTCGGTCTCTATGTTACTAAGAATTCGCTCTAGCGCAGCAAGTGGAGTTGAGATATAGTGGACACCAATATACACGCTTCTTATGCAATGCGCCATTTTCATGTTAGCAATAAACCAAAGATTAGTAACAAGCTGTCGAGCATTTGCTTCATGTGAATTGGCGGTCTCAGCAGCTGCCGTAAGTCCATTTCTTCCAGAGAGAACATACAGATATGAGTACACATGAATGGATGCTGCATCTCGCCACTCTGAGCACACTGCTAACAGAGGAAACAACTGCTTCCATTTATGCGCCACGCTCAGACGGTTTATCGCTGTGGCATGCCAAAAGATTCTGTGCAGTATGTCTTCGGGGAGGTTGTTAGCAGATATGCACATTTCTATAAAACTAGAAAATAAAAAAATGGAGGCAAAGAAGACGAAACCCCAAATTACAGCTGGCTTGAGCAAACAAAGCATAAAGTGCTTTTGGCTTCAAAGAGGCAAATACAAATGGCAAATGAACAGTGAATTGGTCATTAAAAGGAAAATCACAAAACAAGCTAGCTGGCTTTGTCAAACGACGTGGCGTTTGGCATGTACGTGTGAGCCGAATCGGCCAATCCGTGGGCCAGACTCGCGTCCAACGTGGGCGACGGACTTGACGAGCAATTGGCAGAGCCCAGCGCATGTGTGCTGGGCGACGAGGGTGGCGAGCCCACATTCGGACCTACTGCCATGCCGCTGGCATTAATGGTGGCGCGCCGTCTCCGCGGCTCTTGCATCGAGATGTTTAGCCCGGCAGACAATGCGTCCAGCTTATCTACGCGACTAGCGCGTCTACTCTCGCCGTGCGCATCTCCGCGTGGGCTACTGGCCGTGCTGAGCGGACAGTTATTTGTAAATGAAGGCGACAGCACGGTGTGGTCCAAGATCACCGCACTGTAGCGATGGCTGGCATCCAGCTGCGTGCCCGAAATCGTCGCACGCGTCAGCTGCAGCTGTCGTGGAATCGGCTTCCGCCTGGCTTCAATCGTGCTGGTGCTCACGGGGCGCTGCTGTATATCCTCGCACTCGCTGAACAGCTGCGAGTTTGCCGTGTCGTACTGGTCCGGCGAGGAAAGCGGAGACGAGCTCGAATGATCGATAAACACGTCGTCTTCGTCCAACATGCGGTTGGATATGACTGCATCGGCAGATAAACGCTTGGCAGGCAGTCCGGGGCTGGACCGAATACGCGCAGCTAGGCCGCTGCCAGCTGGAAACTCGTCAGACAAGTCGTCGTCGCTGGCCGCGGGCTCGCCATGGCTGCGGATGTTTAGCTTGAATGCAGGCGGCGGCGGAGAGCGCACGCGCACCGGCGACTCCGCAGCGTCAGCACTAGTGTTGCCCGTGTCGGTGGCTTTGACCGCGCGGCATTCGATAGATTCGGCAACTCTAGGGTCAATCAGGCGAATAGTCTCCAGTAGCCGCTGTTCTTCGGGGAAGCGCACGCGCTTGCGGGACGCTCTGGCCGAGCGCACCTGTCGCCCCAGCCCTGCAGTTGCATCGCGAGCAGTGGGCGTAGTCTCCACTTGTCTCGTCCCGTTAACACGGCTGGCGTTTGGCGGCAAAGTTGCGCTACGGGCAGATTTGGATTCCACAGGGCTGGTGCTAGCCGGCGATGATGACTGCGATCCGGCAACAGTATACTCGGTATAGCGACCAGGCCCACGCGGCGTGCGCACGCTAATCAGGCCAAATGCCTCATCGGTGGTGGGCTGCGGAATCTCGGGCAGCATCCGAGTAGGAACCGAACGTTGCACACGGCCGGGCTTGAGAATCCCACCGCGGCGGTTAGCCTGCGGCGTGAGCTGCTGCTGCTGTGTCTGCGCTTCAGCAGCAGGCTTTACCGGCGTAGTCAGTCCGGTGCCCAAGCCCAGGCTGTTTCGGCGGGAAGGCAGGGGCGGTGAGGTGCCCCGCTCATATTCGCCGCTAGTGCCTCGGCTGGATGGCATGCCCTCGCTGATATCGTCGCTGTTATCGCTCATAATCGAGCTGACGCGCACACCTAGCGGGGCTTCTACGTTGGCACGAGAAAGCGCACGGCGCATCTCGACGGGGCCCATGCTGAATGTACGGCGCCCGGAGACATGTGGACTGGGCAGGTGCGCGTCCGAGATGCGGCTGCGGCGCTGCTCGATCAACACGCCGAGCTCGGAACTGATGCGCCGTAGCGTGCCCTCGGTGAACCCGTCGCGCGAGTTCTCCACCGTATTGGCAATCAGCTGCAGAGCATCTATGCGCTGGATAATCGAGTCGTAGCGGCGCTGCAGCCCGCCTTCTTCCGGGCCCTCCCGCTTGCAAGCTGCCATGCGTGCGTCAATTTTAGCCTGCTCGCGCTCAATGTCGGCCCTGCCATCAAAGGCAAATCCGTCTTCGGAGTCGCGCCCACGCTCGAGCATGTCGGGCAGCGACGGCAGCGGACGCGTTGGCGGCGGTCTGCGAATCTCGATGTCTGCACGCGCCAGCTGCATGTGCAAAGAGATTGGCTCGGTCTCGGCGCGCGGAAAGCCCGGAGATAGCGAGTGGTCCAAAAGCGTCCAGTCGTCCAGATCGTCGACATCGGCGCGAGTAATCAGCTGCTGGCGCACACGGCGCGCACGGTGCACTACCCGGCCCTCGGTTGACTTCATCCAGCCGCTGAGCCGTCGCAGCACGTTTGACGCTGACGACTGCGAGCTGGTCACCGAACTCTGCGAGCCGGTTGCGCCCAGATTTTCAAACACGCTGGTGTTGAGCGGGAACGGAACCGGCTGCGGCGGCGACGGCAGCGGTTGCTGTTCGCCAAGAGACAAGCTGCTGTTGGCACGTCGGCGTAGTGCCAGCGGCGATGGCTGCATGGCAGGCGGCGTCCCGCGGATAGTTGGCAGCGGATCTGATCCAAGCTGCGCTGGTAGCTCGCTCAGCCGGTCCTGGGTAAAGCTGCTGCCCCGCCGGCGCAACGTGCGTTCAGGTCCCATGGACATTGCAGTGCCTGGCCGTTGGTCCTGGAGCTGCTGTTTCAGCTCCTGCTGCTGTTGTTCAAGCTCCTGGACTCGCTGCTCGAGGCTGCGGATGCGATCTTGCTGTACATGGGCCAAATCTTTGAACGAATCTGGGCGCACGCTGAAACGAACCACCACGCCGCCATCATCATCCAACACGCCTGCGGCCTGCAGCTCAGAGAGCGAGCAGACGGAAAACTCGTAGCGCGACTGCGCGCGCCAGTCGTGCGAGTGCGACTCCTGCAAAAACCGCCGGCAGTCGGTCTGGCCGCTGGCAAGGAGATGCACGCTGACCGAGTAAGCCGAAGTCTGGCACCCTTCTAGACAGTCGACGGTGACCGCCAGGCAGGGGTCGCCCAGGGCACCGCGGCTGCGACGAGCCTCGGCCTGCCACACCATGCCATGGGCCGAGAACTGCGGGCCCAGCACGCGCACATGACCACGGCGGCGCCCCAGCTCCATCACGCGCGGCACATACACATCAGCAGCCAGCCATTGAGGGCGCACCAGTTCAACAAGCTCGGCAGCCTGCATCTCTGCGTACCAGCCCTGGGGCCGCGACTGGTCCACGGCTCCGAGCAGCGCCAGCACGCGGTCGCGACGCGCAACCATCAGCGCCGGCGGCAGCTCCTCGACCATCTGCTGCACTGTCTGCAGTGTGTCCTCGAGCGCCGCACGCCACTCGGCACAGCTCTCGATCTGCCCCTGCACCTGCGCGCACAGCTGCTCGTAACGGGCCTCGACCTGATCGGCACTCGCGCGCACCTGTGTATCCAGGGCCTCTTGTGCGCGGACAAACGACAGAGAGAGCTCTGAGGACTGTGTGTCGAGCTGCGACTTGCGGGCGCGTGTGTCGCCCAGGTAGCCGACCATCGTGTGCTGCATGGCCTCAATTGCCTCGTAAGCATCGTCGTAGGCCGCCGAAAGCGTGGTTACCGCGTGCTTTGGATGATGACTGCTGGCGCAGTGCGTGCAAATGGCCGTCTGGCAGTCGTCGCACCACTGCTCGTTGCGCAATCCCGGATGCACGGCGCACCGCTCTGGCACGTGCTCGTCGGCCACTACCTGGTGCTCCTCGCTGGGCGAGGCTGCCTCGGCCGGCTCGTGTGCATCGCTCAGGCGCTTCCGGGCCTTGAAGCTGGCTGACGTCCGCCGCTTCTGCCGCTTCTTGGCGCGTGTCCGAGCTACCTGCCCGCCGCCGTTCGGCGCCGTAGGCATTGTCTGGAATCAAAAAGAGGGACCTTGTAGAGGGGGCAGTTAAGGGGGGTCCTTCTTCCTGGCCACTCTGGTGCTTGGAGAATAAAAGCTCCTCCCCCGAATGCAAATGCCGTTCTCTAATGCGTGACGAAATGCAAATGCCAAACAAAAAGCGATAGAGTGCAAGAAGGGCGCCGGGTCCGAGTTGTTTACGATGATGGAGAAAAAAGTCAATAATAACAAAGCGTAAATCAAATCTACAAAGAAGCCGATGGAATAGTTCAGACTGGCCGCCGACCAGGGCTGAACAGCGGCCGCTGGTGCCGGACCGGCCGCAGTTTCGTTGGAACGCTGCGCACCGGCGTCAGCCGCGAACTCGCCAGCGATGCTCTCTCGGGAAACGACAGAATGGTCTGATCCAGGTTCAGCGGCGGCGGCAGATCTGGCGACTGCGTCCACAGCCGGTCCACCTGAAACAGCGGCCGCATTCGCCGCTGCTGGCTCGGCGACACCTGGAGCCGGCGTGCCCGCTCCGATAGCTGCGTCAGCCTATACACCTTTCGCGGCGCCGCGGGCTTGGGCGCGCGCTCTGCATCGCTCTCTTCGACATGCACCGCTTTGCTCTGGCTCTCAGTGTCAGTGGCCTCAATGGGCTCAACCTCGGGCTGCGGAGGCGTTGGGTCTTGGGGCTGCCGCCGGCTAGCTGCCGCAAAGTTGTATTGCCCGCGGTTGGTCTGCAGCACGTTGGCGGAGCCGACGCGAACGATACGCGTGCCCTGGTGGCGCAGCTCGCGCCGGCTAAACAGCCGCCGCCGCTTGTCTGGCTGCTTGCTGGCCTCCAAGTCCGACATTGGCAGCAACTGGTTGCGAATAACTAGCGAATTGCAAACCGAAAACGAAAAAAAAACCTTTTTTGATACAGGAGATGAGAGAAAAGAAGCTGGCTGCGGAAATGCGTGATTGGATGCTATTGGCGCGTGCTGAATGCGGCGTCGGCGGCATGTTCGCACTCGATGCGCAGCTGCTCCAGCTGAACTCGGGCCTCCTCCAGCTTCAGGTAGGCCAGCGGAATGTCCGGCGGCAGCGCCTCATACCCCCTGTACCGGTTCTGCTTGTCTTCGACGGCCGCGCGCAGCTCCTCGACCCTCTGATCCAACTCTTTCAGCTGTGCATACTCCAGTCCGCGCTCCTCGACTCGCCGCTCGTCTATTACTCCCTGTATTTCCGCGAGCCGCTCACGGTACTCTTGGGTCTTTTGTGACACCACGTTGGCGTTGCGCTCCCACTCGCGCGCCTTTTGTTCCTCGATTGGCGCTGCCTTGCTGCGTTCTTCGAGCAATGCGCGTAATTTGGCTTGCCGGCTCTGTGAGCCGCGCATCTGGCGCTGCAGAGCAGCGGTTTGCTCGGATAGGCGGTCAATTTCGGCTTGCTGCTTGAATGCCTGCATTGTTTGCGACGCAACTGCGCATTCAAACGACTCGATGCGCATGTCGGAAAGCCCCAGATCGCTGGCGGTGGTAGAAAGCTCCGACAGAGCTTTCGACGCAGATGGATCCAAGCTGCTCACAGTAATGCCCGCTGTCTGTAGCGTGTCAGCTATGGCTGCCGACAGCGCCGTGTACTCGCGTGTTGCTTCGGACTGCACGTTCTCGACAATCTGCTGGATCTCGACAATCGGCTGGTGCAGGCGATACAAGGTGGACAGACGCCGTTGCATATCATCTGACTTTGTGAACATTGGCGTCAGTTCCGGTGCGTACAGCTCCTTGAGCCACGTGTCTAACGTTGCCCAGCCAACCAGCCGTGAGTGGGAGTGATCCGTCGCCATTTGCTTCTACCAAAAGCTAATCAAAAGAAGGTTAGGCTGCATCGCATTGAACAACAGCTAATTCAATCCTGCATATAAACGCACAGATCTGAGCCTACTCTGATATGGGTTCCGCGTGGATTTGCTGCGCAAAAAAGCGCGTCTCGTTTATTCCTCCTTCTTTTTTCTGTTTGCTCTTCGAATTTGCGCCTCTGTTCATTTGACGCGTAATTGACACGGCCTTGGGGAATGCGCGTCTTGTGTGTGGCCGAGAAGCCGCAGCAAGCGCGTGCTGTGGCGACGATACTCAGCCAGGGCTCGTTTGCGACACGCGAAGGGCCCAGCCGATACAACAAAAACTTTGACTTTTCGTACCGCATATCGGGCAACTTTGAGCGAGTGACGATGACCTCGGTTTCCGGCCACGTCGCCGAGGTGGATTTCCCACTGAACGCGCGGCGATGGCACTCCTGCGATCCAGCGCATCTGTTTACTTCGCCAGTGGTCAGAGAGGTCAATGAGCAGGCCAAGGCCGTGGCGCGCAACCTCGAGCTTGAGTCGCGGACGGCCACGCATTTATACATCTGGACGGATTGCGACCGCGAGGGCGAGAGCATTGGAAACGACATTGCCGAAATCTGCCGCAAGGTCAATGCGCGGATCGTGGTGCGGCGAGCGCATTTCTCGTCCGTGCTGCCGCAGGAGATTCACAACGCGATGCAGCAGCCACGAGAGCTGGACATGCGGCTGGTCGAGGCCGTGCAGGTGCGTATTGAGCTGGATCTGCGAGTTGGTGCGGCACTAACACGCTTTCAGACAATGCGGCTGCAGTCGCGGTTTGCAGCAGTGCAGGAAAAGACCATCAGCTACGGGCCGTGCCAGTTCCCGACGCTCGGGTTTGTAGTCGATCAGTTTCTGCGCGTGGAGAATTTTGTGCCAGAGGTCTTCTGGTATATTTATTTAGAGCACGTCAAAAGCGATGGCAAGGCGGTCTTTACGTGGCGACGGCAGCGCCTGTTTGACCACGAGGTGTGTTTTGCAATGTATGCACCGTGCGTCGAAGCGGCGGTGGCGAGGGTGGTGTCTGTGCGCTCACGGCCACAGGAAAAGTGGCGACCGCTGCCGCTGACTACAGTTGAGCTGCAAAAGTGCTGTGCACGGTTTCTGCGCATGTCGCCCGACGCGATCATGAACGTGGCCGAGAGCCTGTACAACCAGGGGTTTGTCAGCTACCCGCGCACAGAGACGGACCAGTTCGATCGCAACATGGATCTGAGCGGCACGGTAGCTAAACTCACGCAATATCCGCCGTTTGCTCAATATGCTCAGGGACTGGTTGACGGCGGATTCAAATGGCCGCGGCAGGGGCGCAACAACGACAAGGCACATCCGCCGATCCACCCAGTCGCAGCAGCACCGAATCTTTCTGGTGATGCAAAACGCGTATACGAGTTTATCACGCGGCGGTTCTTGGCGTGTTGCTCCGACAACGCCAAGGGCCATGCCACGGAGGTCGAGGTGGAAGTCGCGCGCGAGCGGTTCCACACCAAAGGTCTGATGATCATTGCTCGTAACTACCTCGACATCTACCCGTACGATCGCTGGGCCGAATCGACGGTGCCGGTCTACGCAGAGGGTGATACGTTTGAGCCAACTGTTCTGGAGATGCGCAATGGCACAACGACTGCGCCACGGCTGCTGTCCGACGCAGATTTGGTCGACACGATGGAGAAGAACGGAATTGGCACCGATGCAACGCACGCACAGCATATCAAGAAGATCACCGACCGCGAGTACATATTCAAGACCCCTGACGGACGGTTAACTCCGTCAACACTGGGAGTGGGGCTGGTTGAGGGCTATGACGCGATTGCGCTGGAAGTATCGCTGTCCAAACCATACCTGCGGCGCAAAACGGAGCGGGAGCTGCAGCAGATTTGCGACGGCGTCAAAACCAAAAGCGAGGTGCTGCGAGAAAACATTGTGCTGTACCATGGTGTGTACCTGAGGGCAGTTGAGCAATTTGAGCAGCTTGAGCAGGAGCTGAGCCGGTGTTTGCGGGAAGAGCCGCAAGCGGGAGGGTGGCGCCCGCCGCAGGGCGGCGCTCCGGGATCCGAAGAAGTCGCACAGTGCCTGTCGTGCGGCGACGGCGTGCTGGGGTTGCGCTCACGGGCAAACGGCGGCTGGATGATCGGCTGCTCGCTGTACCCGCAATGTCGTCACGCGGTGTGGGTGCAAGATCCAGTAGTGGGGATATCAGTGAGTGATGAGACGTGTGCACCTTGTCGTAATGCAGGTCGCGGGCAAGTCAAGCTGGTTGATCTGCGGTTCAGGCCGGGGTCGCTGCCACCCGGTGCTCCTAGTCCGTATCGTGGCTGTGTGCTGGGCTGCGACGAGATGCTGTGCGAGATCATGAACATACGACCGATTTCCAGCACGAACCGCACTGCTGCATCCAATCCAGCACGGCCTTCCACGTCCAATGTAGGCCGTCCGCCAGCGACTAATGCAGCACGCCCGCCATTGCCGCCATCAAGCAGTTTGTATTCGAATCGACCGCAGGCGTCGGATATCACAGCGCACCAACCGCCACCACAGTTGCTTGGGCGACCACAGCCGCCGCCAATGCCCCCACAGCCCAGCGGCAGTTTCGAGCTTTCGGACAACCCGTTGTGCGACTGTGGTTTGCTGTCCGCGCGGCGGGTGGTGACGCGGGAATCGGCCAACAAGGGCAAGTCATTCTTTGGGTGCTCCAAACCGCAAGGAATGAGCTGCAGTTTCTTCCAGTGGGTGGATCAGCAGCCGACGTCCGGTGCTGGTTCGAGCATGAGTGGTAT
>JANBPA010000055.1:14410-43713 GCA_027575275.1 Coemansia sp. RSA 2711
ATGGGCGGATACCGCAGCCCATCTCCGTCTTCATTCCACGCCGGCCCATCATCAGCGCCAACGGTCAAGCCAAAATGCAAGTGCGGGCTGTTTGCCAGTCTCAAAACGAAACAAGGGGACGGCGCGAACCAGGGACGCGAATACTACCTGTGCACGCGCCAGTACCAGGGCTGCGGCTTTGTGTGCTGGAAGGACGATGTGGAGGCGTACATGAGCGGCACCATGGCACCGCCGGCAGGAGGCTCCTCGGCGAGCACGTCCTCGCAGTGCTTCCGGTGTGGACAGACCGGGCACTGGTCGCGTGACTGCCCAAACAACTCGGGGTCAACCTCGAATCAGCCGTTTTCAGGCGGGGGAGGGCCCACAGGGGGTGGTGCCTCGTCGTCTTCCCAATGCTTCAAGTGCCAGCAGACCGGCCACTGGTCGCGCGACTGTCCCAATGACCCGCAGCTATCTGCCCCGCAGCGACCTCCGCCGGCTGGAGGGCCAACGCGCCGTGGTCGCGGCCGCGGCAGGACTTCGTCCAGGGGAAAGCGTGGAAGGGGCAGAGGGCGCGGGCGTCGGTCGACGTCAAGGGGGTCGGCAGCGCCCAAAGATGAGTACGCCGATCCGGATCCGAGCTTCGAGTTCTGGTCCTAGCTGGTCGCACATGACCTGGACCCTTAACTCCAGCTGCAGTGCTTTAAAATGATTAATGCCTTCTCTTTTCCACTAAAAAATCTCTGTTAGACTTTATTGCATTTCTCATTATAACCAGAAAATGTCGGACCTGCTGGAAAAGGGCAAGCAGTTTAGGCAGAAGATTGCGTCGCAGCCGGTGGTGCGGCAGCGGCGGGTAGTCAATCTGGCGGCGACCAGCTCGCGGCGCGATGCCAACGAGGCGCCCGAGGTGACCAAGACGCACAAAAACGCCGCAACCTTGACGCGGGTGTACGAGGTGGTTGAGTTTCTGAAAAAGTCGCAGCGGCCGTGCACCGTCGACGAGATCCGCATGCACATCCACGACTTTCGCGAGGACGGGTCCGAGTTCGAGCACCTGGTGAGCAATGCCAAGGTGCAGTACAACGCACAAAGCCACACATTCGCATACAAGCCCGACTACGACATCCGGTCGGCCGACGAGCTCCTGGACTACCTGCGGCAAATGCCGGACCAGTCGGGGCTCGAGGTGAAGCGACTGCAGGACTCGTATTTGGCCGACAAGCTGAGCAAGACGATTGCCGAGCTGCGCGAGCAGCGACGGATCCTGGCGATTACCGACAAGGACAACCGGCCGCGGTACATTTACTACAACCACTGCCCGGTCGAGGACCATATTGACCTGGACATGAAGCAGAGCTGGATGCGGATGGTGGTGCCGGGCGAAACCGACTTGGCTGATGAAATGCGCCGGGCAGATCTGGTGCCGACGCGGATCGAAAAGGGCGAGGAAGATGAGAAAAAGGAGGTGAAGAAGCCCAAGCGCGCCCAGCGCAAGATCAAGGTCACCAACACTCATCTGGTGGGCATAGATCTAACCAAAGACTACGGTGCCGACGGCAGCTAAGCAGGCAGGGACCGTCGGAGAGCAAGACCTAGCAGATTGGAGAGAAATCCATCTTTAATAATAAGCTCCAAGAAAGTTATTATTGTTTTTAGGCCGACGCCTTGGCAACCTGCACCGAGATGCGGTCCAGGTCGCGCTGGCCAGCCGACGAGATCTTGCGGCCACCGTCGGTGTGCTTCTCAACAATGCCGAGCTTCTCCAGACCCTGGATGATCTTGCGGATCACGTTGGTCGAGTCGTCGGCGTGGTGGCTGGGACGCGAGCCGCGGCGCTTGGCGCTGCCCATGCGCTTGGCCAGGGCACCGACTCCGACGCCGTTGCGCAGGTACAGGTGGCGCGCAATCGCCGCCGCCCGGATGTAGTACCAGTCGGCATCATAGGGGCCCAGCTCCTTGTACGAGCCCGTCTTCGCGTACTCGGTCCAGCTCGGCACCTCCAGCTTGCCCGAGCGCTTCAGGTGCGCGGCGTATGCCTTGATAAAGTCCTGCGAGCGGACGTCCTTAACGGTAATGCCACCAGCCATCTACACGCTCCATTTATCGTCGCAACAATGTACAAGCGGCATGCGAATTCGATCCCCCCGGCAGTTGGCAATAGGCGGTTGCGTTTATACAAGATAGAGTTAATGAGCAGACACGGTCGTTAGTCGCAGTGCAAATGGGAAATAATTGTCGTAGATAGCCCAGCTAAGCGAGCTAGCCCGATTCAGGCTGTCTTTCTCCTCCCTGCTCGCTCCAATGACAATCGCTGAATCCCGCGTTTCGCCAACAGCCGTTCCTCGCCAAGGTCGAACAAAAACGTACCTTTGTGTAATTCCAAAAAAAGCAAAGAAACTTTTTGTTGCTAGTGTCGATTTAACGAGGGGAAGAAAAGAGGAAGTTCTTGCCTGCGCCTGTTGAGCTCTGGTCCGCCTTCCTCTGCAACAAAAAAATTTCAGCCCTTATTTTCCCCCTTCGCTTGATCGGCTCGATCAAACTGAGCCGCAATTTCACACCCCCGGAATCAAAACGACTCGAAAATGTGTTGAGGGTATCACGTGCGCGGATCAGCGATTAACCGCCAAGTTGGAAGTGTGATCTTGCGCTTCTTGCTTTTTTGTTTGCTGTGCCAAGCTTTGCATTTCAACCCTTTTCGACACTGGAAATGGCGGCGCGGACGTTGGCGGGCATGACTGCGCTGGTTACGGGCGCCAGCGGCGGGATCGGCGGAGCCATATCACAGGAGCTTGCGCGGCGTGGGGCCCGCGTGGTGCTCAGCGGACGCAACTCGGCGCGGCTCTCGGCGCTGCAGTCCCAGATCCCCGACTCTCGCGTCGCTCTCTGCGACCTCCACGACGCATCGAGCATCCGCGCGCTGGGCAAATCGTGCCCCCAAGTTGATATACTAGTGAACGCCGCGGGGCTGTCGCGGGACAGCCTGGTGGTGCGGCAGCGCAGCAAGGACCTCGAGGATATGCTGCAGGTCAATCTGGTCAGCGCAATGGAGCTGTGCCGGCATGTGGCGATGGGGATGATCCGGCGCAGATCTGGGTGCATTATCAACGTGTCCAGCGTTGTCGGCGTGCACGGCAATGTGGGGCAGTCGGCGTATGCGGCGTCAAAGGCCGGGCTGATCGGATTCACCAAGGCGCTGGCGCGGGAGCTGGGTCCGCGTGGCGTGCGGGCAAACGTGTTGGCGCCCGGGTTTATCGACACAGAAATGACCCGGGCGGTGGGCGAGCAGGCAGTGACCCGGGCACTGGTAGACGGGATTCCGCTGAATACCATGGGCTCGGTAGAGGACGTCGCCCACGGCGCAGCGTATCTGGCCGAGGCCCGGTACGTAACCGGACAGGTATGTGACTTCTCGACTACCAATTGTCTGTGGGCTACCTTTGATATGTGGCTAACTATTGCGTGGTGTAGGTACTGGTGATCGATGGCGGGTTATTTGTATAAGAAACATCTTGCGTGTATAACGGTACAGTGTATATAAAAAACGAGCCCTTTTTCATGAAGAGACGAATTCGTCGATAGACGACCAGGTGCCAATGATGAACACCACGGCGCCAAGAGCGAGCAAAAAGACCGACACCAGCGTCGTCTGCGGTTCAGGAATCTGCCGCGCGTCCTCCTCCCGCCCATCCGGCGCCAGCAACGGCACGCCCTCGTCACCCAGCTTAGTTGCGCAAAACGGTGACGCCAGCCGGAGATAAAGGATCCCGGGCAGCCCGAACACCAGCAGGCTGGATGCGGCGGTGCCAATGAGCTTAAACACAAAGCCCAGATCGTTGACCACCAGCGCCACCACCAGCGTGCTCACAAACAGCGCCAGCGACAGGAAATAGAACTTGACGCGCTTACTCCGGTCCGAGCTCTCCAGCGACCAGCCGAGCTGCTCGCCGAGCAGGTCGCGGATCGGGTAAAACTGCATCGGATACGTGAGTGTGAGTGAAAACGCCAGCAGCACGCGAGCCAGGTTGGCCAGCCCGTCGTCGGCGGCAAAGTTGTTGAGCAGGTTCGGCTGCGTGCTGGCGCCAAACGACCGGTAGCTGATGATGGAAAACGCCAGGTATATGACCACCGCCAGCGTGGTGGCAAACCCTGCCGCCAGCCGCCAGCCCGCCAGCGTCTTCTTCTCTAGTGTCTGATACGACTGGAAGCACGTCTGCGTGCACGAGTAGGCAAATGCGATCACGCCAAACGCCGGCAACGGGCTGACGCCAAACACCGGCGTCGGCGCGGGCTCGGTGATATAGGCGGGGCCGCGGATAGCCACGATGCCTACGATAAACGGCAGACACAGCGTCGAAACGACCGATGCCCTCACCAGCGGCTCCAGGTTGCGGAAGAACAATAGTGGCAGCGTAAATGCAATCGACGCACAGGTAATGATGGTCTGCCGGCTGGTCAGCGCGCTGGCGCCAAACACGTGCTGCAGCACCGATGTGGACGTGTCGCCAATTATAATCAGATAGCTGATGCAGCTGCCGATGGAGTTGACCGCTAGCGCAAACGCCAGCAGGTGCCGGCCGGCGCTGCCCAGCGCGGCCTCGGCCACCAGCTCGTACTTGTACAGGCCGACGCGGCGCCCGCTGAACACGAGCGTGTTGAGCGATAAGTATGTGAGCAGCGAGACCAGCAGGAGCACGAATATGCCAAAGTAGAAGCCGGCCTCCTTGAGCGCATAGGGCAGCGCCAGGATGCCGGAGCCAATAATGGTGTTAACCAGGTTGAACCCGGCGCCGACGGGCGACAGGCTGCCGCGCGCGGCAGATGTCGACAGCTCAGACATGGAACAATGAAGAGCAGGATAAATCAATAGTGCGCTTTATAAAATACGAAACTCCAGTGAAACGAAAGAAGAAAGAAAACAGGGTCACACTCATTGAGAGACCACCGGGGACACTTTATAATCCCAGATGACTCTGCGCACGTGCTCCCCGGGCACGCCATTTGCGCGCATAAGCTCGGCATGCTCAGTAGTTTTTGAGCGAGCGCTCGAGAATCGTGGCAATCTGCTCGGCGCCCGTCTGGCGCGGCGACAGCTTGAGCACACGGTGCTGCGGCAGTATGCTCTCGACCAGCGCCGGAATGTCGGCCGACGAGTATCCAAAGGCCGAGATGCCGTCGGGTACGCCCAGCCGCTCCAGGAAGCCCCGCAGGGCGTCGGCCAGCACCGAGCCGGCATCCTCGCGGCGGGCATTAGTGACGTCGGCGCCCAGCACCTGCGCAATTTCCAGATGGCGGTCTGGGTTCATCGACCCAGTGAACTCGGCCACTGCCGGGCTGGTGACTGCCACGCTAATGCCGTGCGGGCACAGCGGGTGGTCGTCGGGGTATTCCGGGTGCGCGTAGGCGCGGTTGAGCCCCGAGATGCCGTAGCTGCACCCGTGCATCAGGTGCACGCCGCCGTTGCCAAAGCCGATGCCAGCGTAGGCCGCGGCCAGCGTCATTGTGTCTTGCGCAGCCGTGTCGCTGGGATCCATGACCGCACGCGGCAGGGCCTCGGCCACCATGCGCAGAGCGTGCGACGACCAAATGTCGCTGATCGGGTTGGCGCCCTGGTACGCCGGCCGCTGCAGCGGGTTCTCGGGCGCCGGCCCACGCATATGGTACGGGATGGCCGTGTACGATTCGATCGCATGGCAGAGCACATCGAGCCCCGAGGCCAGGCGCACCTGCGTGGGCATCGACCGCGTGTTCAGCGGATCGATGATGCCCAGCATCGGCTTGAGCGCGCGATCGGCAATCCCGGTCTTTGCGCCCTTGGCCTTGAGATCAAAAATAGCTGACCCCGTGCACTCGGATCCCGTGCCAGCCGTCGTCGGCACCGCAATCAGCGGCAGTAGCGGCCGATCTACAGCCCGACCCTTGCCTAGGGGTGCATTGACAAAGTCCAGCAGATGCGCGGTGCCAAACACAGTGTACAGATTGGCTGCCTTGGCTGTGTCAATCGTCGACCCGCCACCCACGGCCACTATCGCGTCGGGCTGATACTTGCGCGCCGCATCAATAGCCTGCTGGAAGCTCTGGTCCGACGGCTCCACGCGCACATCCGAGAACACTGTGTGGTTGACCTTGGCCCGGTCCAGCGACTCCACCACGGCCTTGAGCGGATGCAGCCGGGCAATGTTCGGATCCGTAAACACCATTACGCGCTTGGCCCGCAGGTTCGCCAGGTCCATGCCGATTTCCCGAGTGGCTCCGGTGCCGACGCGCACAGTGCTAGTGGCCATTTCAAACGCATACTCGGCCCGTGGTGTCGCTGCCGAGGCGTGTCGATGCGAGCAGTTGTGCACGTGCACGGTGCCCTGGGCAGTGTGTGCCGGGCACGAGCACGACGTGCCGACCATGCGCATCAAGTTGCTGACAGCCTGAGCCGACGGACGAAGCTTTGACATGTTTTTCTACTGATAATGCTGCACCGAGGAAAAATAACTGAAACGGAGAGGAACCACATTTTACATTGTTTCTCACGAGCGTCTTCGGAAATTAGTGTACGCTGCAAGGTCCGAAGGTCATGTGCTTGGTGCTCCGCGCCCTCATCCCGTGCGGTCTGTGCTTTTCGCAATCCGCTGATCGGCGCATGAGATTATCCATTGGAATTGAATTGACCGTTTATCGGGCAGCCCAGTGTGCTGAGCACACCAACCAATAACCTTTACCATATGGTTGCACCTCGCTCTATCGCATTACTCACCGACTGGCATCTGGAGCAGGCCCGCTGTTATAAGGGTGTAGTTGGCGACTTTACGGCTAGCATTCCCAAATCTAATTGAACTATATTGCACTGCCAAACGACACACAGTAAAAGAATGGCCTAATTTAGCCAAATATTATCAACGACCTCATTTTGAATCTGATATCAACATGCTAAACCAACTCACTGATAGTTAACGCAGGATGCGTATCATCTTCAATAAAATATAACTAGGAGGGTTGCGGAGTATATAAACAGCAACCACTGCGGCAGAAACACTTTAAATTGTAAATATTATATCAAAGATGCTATTCGCAATGGCGGAGCCTATTTCAGAGGTAAACACATGTCCTTTCTGCCACCAAATATTTTTAGACAATGAAAAGTTGCTCGATCACTTGGGACTGATTTGCAAATGACAGCTGGCAATACCCGAACCAATTACAATCACGCTGTCCATATTATCACCTAGTATATAAGCTTTTGCAATTATCAATGTGGGGCTCCGCTCTTGCAAAAAAATGTTTCAAAATATACTGTTGGGAGGCTGGTTGCATAATTTGTTCCACTGTGAAAGAGTTCAATTGTTCAATAAACATCATTCACTCAATAAAGGTAATATTTTGTACTTGAGTTCAATAAAGCCGTGTGTTTGTCAATTGCATTTGCTTGGATATAAAATGCTGCCAAATTTTCCGAATTGTTTTTTTAATATTTGCTTGTTCATTCTGTTCTACTGCCAATTATCACACCCCTCAATCTCATTTGCTCTCAAATGCCTAGTATCCCCACCCCAACAAATTACATACAGTGTGATAAATGTACCCTTCAGTTTCAGACTTTGGCGCAGTATTTATTACATATGCAAGCCATGCATCCAGACGAAAGGAGTGATTCGCCTTCAGAGTTTAGCAGTCCGTAAACATGTTGTATTTAGTAAAAATAAGTTGGTCAAACTAACAGTTAATAAATACGAATTATGGAAAAGTTACTGAACAGCCAATAGCAGCTATTATAACTAGCATAACGCCTTTCATTCAATGAAGAATTTTTATTAGCAATTCTAACAGTTTTATTCTTATATGAAAAAAGTAAGTCACCATGTTCCTAATGTAAATAAAAGCATGATAAAATTTTCCAATAGTATAATTTATTATACCTGTTCAGCCTATTTGAGTGTACTTTCATTAAACTCCATGCTCTGGACCAGCTTGCTGAATTGTCCATCAGCTGCCAGCAATGAGTCTGGGGTGTCAAACTCGACTATCTTGCCTTGATCCAGGACCATGATTCGGTCACTATCTATCACAGTTTTGAGGCGGTGGGCAATGGTCAGCACTGTGCACTCAGCAAACTCCTTCCTGATAATCGATTGCATCAGCTGATCTGTCTGGGTATCAATATTGGCCGTGGCTTCATCCAGAATGACAATCTTTCTCTTCCACAACAGGGCTCTACACAGGCTAATCAGCTGCCTCTGACCCACACTGAAATTGATCCCCCCTTCTTCTACTAGAGTATTTAATCCAGTTTCACCCTTGCTCTCATCCGTGTTTAGCAAGTCCCTGATGTGTGCCTTGTCAATGGCCTTCCACAAATCCTCATCCGTGTGCTCCTGGGCTGGATCCAAATTCATTCGAATGGTGCCCTGGAGCAGCATAGGGTCTTGGGGCACCATGCTAATTCGAGATCTCAGGTCATGCAGCCCCAGGGTGCTGATATCCACTCCATCAATGAAAATTGACCCACTGTCAGCCTCAACCAGTCGAAGCAAAGCAGATGACAAGGAACTTTTGCCTGCACCAGTCCTGCCAACTATGCCAATCTTTTCATACTTCTTGGTGTTAAAGGACAGACTGTCTAACACAACATCTAGTTCATCTCTGTAGCGCAGACTGTAATCCTGAAATTTAATAACACCATTGCTGGGCCAGTCATTGGCAGGAGAGCTCTTTGAAATTACCCACGGAGCTTCCTGATCAATATTCTCTGCGTAGACAAGGTACTTTTTAAATTCATCCAATGAATATGCAAATCTACCATTATTCTCAACAATGGTATATAGTGCGCCATAAAACACCTCACTTAATATTACTAGTTCTTGGACATTTCCTGGTGTAACTGGCACAGTAGATGACTTGTACTTTAAGTACAGCAAAACAGTCAGTGTAATCGACAGTTGCACTAAGTCACTGATAAAACTGCATACATGGCGGAGTGCTGTCATTTGTGTTTCTGTAACACCAATATCTGATGCTAGGTATCCTAGGTAAATAGAATAGTGCAAAACTTTATCATGCACCCTTATCATCTCATGGCCATCCAGCAATTCACTAGTAGCATTTTGCACCTCAAGCCAGCCGTTAGCCTCAATCTCTTCCTCAAATTCTGTAAATATTTTATCAAAAGCCTGATCAATTGCCTTAATAAGCAAAATTAAAATAGCAGTAGCGACAACCATAAATACAGACATTTTAAAAATCCCACACAATGTTGCAAATGCCTTAAATAAGTTATATGTTTGACTAATTAAATTAGATGACATACCCCTTGATATAATTCTTGCAGTGTTTGCAAAAATATTATTTAATACATGATGTGAGAGTCGTTCAAACCTAAATAGCTGAGACCCAAGCAAGTGGTTCAACAATTTTAGCAGCATGTTTGTAGTCGCATTCTGTATCCAAAGAGCATCTTTTATCACATCCGTTACTTGGTCTAGCTCTGAACATAATATTGTAAGAAGCAATTCAAGCATAAGGTACATCTGAACATTATCAGTAGTCATTGGCCCATCATGGCGTGGTATTATATTTAGCTTTTTGTTTAGCAAATAGTATTGCATGTAGGCATTAGTTAGTTGAATTGCCAAAGCACCAGCAACCACACCATATCCACTCAGACCAATAAACTTCCAAATAAGTGCAATGCTGCTTTGGGATTTTTGGGTTTCTGGCAGGAAGGTGAATGAAGTTGCTTTCAGGCTATTCTCATTTGGATTTATAATTTCCACATCCCTTGTTATGGAGCTGGTTATATTAATATTCCTACAGGCAAAGGATTTGCCTATAGATATGTCACCATTGTCAAGTGTAATATTAATGTCACTCAATGGCACAACATGTTCTGCATGGGTTACCAATATGCAGGTTTTGCCATTTAAAATACCATTTCTGGACAGCACCTGCTCCACCAAGTGTCTTTCCACCTGGGCATCCACTGCAGACAGAATGTCATCCAGCATGTACACATCAGCATTGTTGTAAATAGCCCTACATGGTACAATATAAATATAAGATTTAGCAATTAACACTGTCACATGAAGCACCGTGAAGTAAATATGCAAATAATTAACTACTTACCTTGCCAATGCCAGCCGTGCTTTCTGTCCCCCAGAGAGATTAATCCCCTTGTGACCGATTTCTGTCTGGTCACCTGCAGGCAGCTGTTTCAGATCTTCATCCAAAGCACAAGCACTGATTACCCGATTATAAAAATTGTTGTCATAGTCATTGCCAAACAGCACATTCTCCTTAAATGTGGCATTCATAATCCAAGGCTTTTGGCTGACATAGCCTAGACGACCATATACACACCCACAGCCACTGGCTAAAGGCATCTCCCCACACAGGGCTGACAGCAGAGAAGATTTACCACTACCTACCTTGCCAACTACAGTGACAAATGACCCTGGTTTAATAGCTAGAGTCATAGGCTGCAGCGAAAACTTTTCAGGCCCCCAACTAAAGCAGCAGCCATCCAACTCTATTGCATTGGCTGTAGATGCTTCAATTGATTGCTTGGCAATGTATTTGATGTCCTTGTATGGGTTACCACAATTATTTACATATTTTTCTAGCTCTAAAAGCCAATCAGCAATTAATCGAACATCTTTCCAACTTTGTGTAAAGTTTGAAAGTTGTGATACATAATGCATCAAAGTTGAAACTTCCAAAAATGTAAGCGAGTCTTTGCCTTTAGCATAGTAAATAATAATTATGGTTGATATTAACTTTGGTCCATGGGTTGCTATTCTATCTGCAATACCACACATTAGTTTAAATAATGTTGGTGACACGCTGCATTTGTTTAAATGCACCATTTTGGCCAGCTTGGATTCCCATGC
Source organism: Coemansia sp. RSA 2711 (assembly GCA_027575275.1). Classification (NCBI taxonomy): domain Eukaryota; kingdom Fungi; phylum Kickxellomycota; class Kickxellomycetes; order Kickxellales; family Kickxellaceae; genus Coemansia; species Coemansia sp. RSA 2711. Next base: position 25,264 of record JANBPA010000055.1, read on the forward strand.
ATATTGCTTAATTGTCCGCATATTAGCAATAATAGATCCTGCACTCAACTTTCTGGAGTCGTCAATGGGAAATTGCTTTTCAAAGGCTTCAAGCAGGGAAATACAGTGAGACATTCCTATGGTAAGAAACCCAGTAAAAGCTAAAGCAAGCCCAGCCAGCATACCCATTTTGGAAATAATAAGATAGATATTTGCGCATTCTAAGAACCGATTAGTCAAAAAATTATACCCTCTACTTAAGGCGCGAATAACCGAGTTGCAATAATTTTCCACACTTCTTATATTATAGGCATCATTATCATAGTCGCTCTTGTGTGCAAAGTAGTCTTCAAAAAAGTAATTGTGAAGAACATGTTCATATTCGTTAATTAATGTATCATACTCTAACTCAACGTATTTCTTGGCTGGTTCAGTAAGGTGTGATAATATCCACAGCGTAGTTAGTCTCAAAAATTCAGCATTATTCGAAATACCAGTTGCAAATGTGCTATATATCTTAATTAGCAATACATGCTTGTAATTTTGAATAAGACATAACAAAAAATTTGCAACAAACAAAGGTGCTGCTTTTTTCCATTGTAGATGCACAAATGACCGCAGAGAACTAAATTTCTGTGTTGGATCCATGTAGAATTGGGTTTTTAAATGCAAATACCTTTTTCTGGGCGTATCAAAGTCAATGTTAGATTTTTTGCATGTTTTGTTCCACAGTGATATTGCTTGCTTGACTCCATCAAGTAACAATGCCTTATAGCCAATTGTAAGCACCGATTTACGCGATCCTGGTGCAAGCAGTATCCAGCCTGTCAGCAAGTGGAGTATGGCGCCATATATGTTACCAGTTGTTACAAAATTGGATTCCCAGATATTGCCAATAGCAGCGACTAAATGCAGTAGGGCAACCGAGCCGCTATATCTGTAACAAATAGTGGTCGCAATTGCCAAAGCAAGGCGTGAGCTGGTTACGAGCCTGTCAGAATAGCTTAGCGAAAATACACAGCTTGCCACAGCAGCCGCGCTGGCAAATAAGTTTACCTGCCGCACTGCTTGAAAGCGTTGGACACAGGCAAACCAAGCAATAGTACTAGTTAGAAGAATAATATTGTAGATCATTGTTAAAATTTAGTAAAGAAAAAGACGAGGAAACGAAACGCGGGCAGCATGCTGTTTAAATAGGATGCAGCCGCCTTTGATGCCCATCCATTAAATTTTTTGCTGCGGTTCTAGTTAAAAGAAAACTTCACTCCTTTGAACCTACACTCCTTAGAAACCGCACTCCTTTGAACCTACACTCCTTTGAAATTGCATACCTTTGAAACTGCACTCGCTTTTTGCTGTAATCGGCCTTTAATTTTGCAGATTAACTAGTAGCAAACTGACGAATAGGTTTGAAGTGTAATGGTTTTGCTAAAATGCTAAAAAAATTGGCAAGATTCCATAGTTTGTACTATTCTAATAAGCATGATTATTTAGTGTACTAGGGACCCGACAAGCAAAAAAATATAATGAAAGGGGAGGGCTTTAGCTTTGAGAGTTACATAGTGAATGTAAGAACGACGTCGGCATATATATCTGCAATCATAACTAAAAAATTGCTAGAGTTGATATTGGTTAATTTAAGCAGGCTACTGCTGCTACGTGCGTGTCAGTTTTTTGAAGATATTTTTCAAGAGCTTTATACTATTCATTATCAATTCAATAACCAAACATATTAGCACATATGCCACTAAGCGATGCGTTGTACGCACGGAGCTTGTAACTATCTACGCAAAATACTCTACACGTATGATTGACAGGACAAAGGGCTATAATCTTTAGAAATAATTGTTTTCCGTGCCCCAAAAATAGTAGAAAGCTGCTTCGAATTCAGAGCGCTCTTTTCCGTTAATACTCCTTTAGAAACTATGTGTGCACCACATGCATATGCTTGGTGGTCTGTGCTTTTCGCAATTGGCTGATCAGCAATTGAGATTATTCACTGAATAAAAACCGATTCATGTGCGTTTAGTGCGCATCGTCACGCTTAGCAATATAGTCAATCGCCTCCTTGACACTCGAGATCTTGTCAGCCTCGTCGTCTGGGATCTCCACCGAGAACTCCTCCTCGATCGCCATAACCACCTCTACCGTATCCAGGCTATCCAGACCCAGATCCTTTGAGAAATCTGCCGATGCCGATAGCTACAGCAAAATTAAGACCAGCGTGCATTCAATACCAGGAATCAGCTTGAATGAAAAAGTGGCTCGAATTTGAAACCCGTGAATTTCAGCTCAACTTACCTGGTCCTGCTTGACCTTGTCAAAGTCCTGAAGCAGCTGGAAAATTCTCTCCTGGATATCGCTGCGGGTCAGCGCACCGCCAGACGAGTACGCGCGCATTGTCGGCATATCAAAACGGCTAGTCACAGCCGCTGAACGCATAACCACAGCCGGGCGAGCGGCGGCGGCCAAACGAAGAGCTGCAAGTCGGAACATTTAGAATTTAGAGGGTCGATTGGCTCTGATTTGTACAAATAAAAAACTTGCTGACGTGAACGGAGAAGAGAAGCAAATTCAAATGAGCAAACAAAAAATGCTTATCTGAAATGCGCGATCAAATTAATGATCTGTAAGCACGTGATGGAACCGGTTCCGATGAGAACTTTAGATGGCAAGCTTGCGAACCGGCCGGTCGATTGGAAAAGGCTCGGATTTTTGTTTGCGCAAGATAAGGCAGGAATAGGGAATGTGAAGCGTGGGAAACTTTTTCGCTACAAAAGGCGAGCACAAACTGGAACACATGCCCGGGGGTTTGCGTTTGCTTTCTCTCGCGCTCTCTATTTTGTAAGAACAATGATATCGAGTATATTGCTGCAGCGGCAGCCGCGTCTGGCAAAAATCGCGCTCGGCACCGCTGTGCTGCCGCGCTACCGCCGCACGCACAGCAAGGCGCCGCTAGATCCCGACTGGACCAAGCTGGCGACCAAGGAGTGCAAGGGCAAAGACCCCGAGGCCACGCTCACATGGAACACGCTCGAGGTGTGTGGGTGGTTTGTCTAATATTTGTCTATCCAGGATGTGCTAGGCAATACTGCTAACCAGTCTGCTGTCTGTGTAGGGAATTCCGGTCAAGCCCGTTTACACAAGCGACGATGTCAAGGGCCAGGCCAAGGAAATTCCGGGCGTCTATCCCTACACGCGCGGGCCGTACGCGACCATGTACACGTACCGCCCGTGGACCATCCGGCAATATGCGGGGTTCAGCACAGTTGAAGAGAGCAATCGTTTTTACAAGGCCAACCTGGCGGCCGGACAGCAGGGCTTATCGGTGGCATTTGACCTGGCGACACACCGCGGCTACGACTCTGACCACCCGCGTGTCGTCGGCGACGTTGGCATGGCAGGGGTTGCCATCGACTCGGTCGAGGACATGAAGATACTTTTTGACGGCATTTCGCTCAAGGACGTCTCGGTCTCGATGACCATGAACGGTGCGGTGTTGCCGATTCTGGCCATGTACATTGTCGCGGCCGAGGAGCAGGGCGCAAAGTACGAGGAGATGCGCGGGACCATCCAGAACGATATTCTCAAGGAGTTTATGGTGCGCAACACATTCATCTACCCGCCCGAGCCGTCGATGCGCATTATCGGCGACATCTTTGCGTTTACCTCAAAGCACATGCCAAAGTACAACTCGATCTCGATTTCCGGGTACCATATGCAAGAGGCCGGTGCCAACAGCGTACTCGAGTGCGCGTTCACCATTGCTGATGGCATCGAATACATCCGAACGGGCCTGCGCGCCGGCATGACTGTCGACGAGTTTGCGCCGCGGCTGTCGTTCTTCTGGTGCATCGGGATGAACTTTTACATGGAAATCGCCAAGATGCGGGCGGCACGGCGGCTGTGGGCCCACTTGGTCAAGCAAAAGTTCAGCCCAAAGAACCCAAAGTCACTGATGCTGCGCACGCACTCGCAGACGTCGGGCTGGTCGCTGACCGAGCAGGACCCGTACAACAACGTTGTGCGCACGACCGTCGAGGCGATGGCAGCCACGCTGGGTGGCACGCAGTCCCTGCACACCAACGCGCTGGACGAGGCCATCGGCCTTCCGACAAAGTTCAGCGCCCGGATTGCACGCAACACGCAGCTGATTCTGCAGGAAGAAGCATATATCCCGCGCGTTGCCGACCCCTGGGCCGGCTCCTATATGATGGAGTCGCTGACCAACGATGTGTACGACAGCGCGCTGGCCATAATCAACGAAGTCGAGGAGCTGGGTGGGATGGCCAAGGCAATTGCTTCGGGCATGCCCAAAATGCGCATTGAGGAGAGTGCAGCCAAGCGCCAGGCCCAGATCGACTCGAAACAGGTCACCATTGTCGGCGTTAACAAGTACCGTGTTTCTGCCGAAGACCAGGGCGACACGTCAGGCAAGGTTGATGTGCTATCTATTGACAACCGCGAGGTGCTGCGCGCACAGTGCGACCGCCTGCAGCGCCTGCGCGCCAACCGCGATGAAGCCGTGGCCCAGGCCTGCCTGGCTGCCATCACCGAGGCAACGAGCTCAAACAGCGGCAACCTGCTCGAGCTGGCGATCAAGGCCTCGCGCGCGCGGTGCTCGGTCGGCGAAATCTCGTATGCAGTCGAGAAGGTCGTCGGCCGCTACAAGCCCGACGTCAAGCTGGTCAGCGGCACGTACAAGAGCGAGTTTGCCAAGGCTGGCGACCAGAACCCGATTTCAACGACGATCAAGATGGCCGAGGAGTTTGCTGAAAAGTGGGGCCGCCGCCCGCGCGTGCTGATCGTAAAGATGGGCCAAGACGGGCACGACCGCGGCGCCAAGGTCGTTGCCTCGGGCTATGCCGACTTGGGCTTTGACGTCGACGTGGGCCCGCTGTTCCAGACGCCTGCCGAGGCCGCGCGCCAAGCTGTCGATGCTGACGTGCACGCGATCGGCGCCTCGTCGTTGGCCGCCGGACACAAGACGCTTATTCCCGAGCTGGTCAGCGAGCTCAAGAAGCTGGGCGCATCGGATATTGTTGTTATCGCTGGCGGCGTTATCCCGCAACAGGACTACCAGTACATGTACGACCACGGATGCGCTGCCGTCTACGGCCCAGGCACGCCCATTCCTGATGCCGCCCAGGACATGATCCGCAAGATCGATTCCCGTCTGCGCGCCTCCGAAGCTGCCTAACCTTATAAACTGTATTACAAAAAAAAAACAAACGGAAGGGTTTATGCGCGACCTTCAATAAACTTGTCGATGAACTTGTCCGACTCGGGGTCCTTTTCGTTTGCGTCAAAGTAGCGCAGCACGTGGCTATACTGCTTCCACACATTGTACGTCTCGTCGAACTCGATCCGACCTTTGAACAGCAGCACGTCGATAACCCGCGGATCTGACACGTACCGGTTTTTCTCAAAGTTCTCGCGAATCTTTGCCCGCACCACTGATTGTGGCATGCACAGGTGGTAGTCAATCATGATTTGCGGCACGTTCTTTTGCCACAGCCGGTAAAGATGAATTGCCCGCTGCCGCGCATCGGCCATCGAAGTCGACGTCCGGGTGACCATGGGCTCGATTAGCGGCATGGTATGAAGTGTAGCTTTAAAATTTTGAGTTAAAAGTGATAAAAAAGAGCAACTCCAGAAAAGAGCGAAGCGACAGAATCTCCGATAACGAGGGCGCCCTGGATCCCGTGATTTGATCAGAACCGCTTGAGGTTTTTCTTGCGCTTGTCCTTTGAAGCCGCCGATTTGGCTTTGGCTGCCGGATCCTGGTTTTCGCTGCCCGTGAGCGCCGGCTCCGCGGTTTTTGGCGTTGCGTGGATCTCGGTCATCATCCGGGCGTGCCGGGCATAGTCATCGTAGCGCTCCAGCAGCAGCTTGCCCGCCTCCTCGTTCAGCGCAGATTCGGGGTTCGGGTAAATAAGCAGGCATTTCACGGTGACCAGCACATGCTCAATACCATAGTGCTTTTGCCAGTCCTTCTTCAGCGTGTTGACGCAGATCTCGCCGTGCTCGGACACGTTCGGGTGGAAGATCTTGGTCACAAACACGCCCTTGGGCGGAGTATTGGGAAAGCTCTCGTCGATTGTCAGCCGCACACGGAACCGGCCGCCCTGGTAGGGCGTGTCCTGCGGGCCCAGAATGGTCGCATGAATCTCAGTCAGCTGCTCCTCGTTGATCTCCACCAGGATTCCCTCCGGCGGGCTAGCCTGGAGCTTGGTGAGCTCGGTCACCAGCCGTCGGAGCGTTGATGCAGTAAGCCGCTGCGTCTACGGGGGAGCTTTGCCACCAAGCGCTCGAGGTAGGTCAGTAGGAGATTTCGGGAAGGTTTTCGTCTTCGAATGCATTGGTACCTACCATTTGTGAAATTATAAGCGTTCAGGTGTTTACCTTAGCAGAAGAGGAAAAGCTGCGTAAACAAGCTGGTGATCTGCCGAATCGGCTTGGATGCTGAGAAAATAGCCCTGGGAATATTCGCGGCTGAGTCTCGATACTCTTGACTCTTCTGTCCGCTTTATCTTTTCTGTTTCTTGTCACAGCATGTCGACGCTTGTCCAGCGCCTGCCAGCCGAGCTCTGGCTCATGGTGTTTGAGTGGCTGCCGTCATTCACCGACCTGTGCGAATGCAGCATGGCAAGTCGAGTTCCATAGAGCCGAAGAGGCCTACGCACTGTCGCTCCCACTGCTAACAGCCCCTTCCTCCCCGCACCAGCTAGGTCTGTAGGCGGTGGCAGTACATGGCCAACAACGAATCGATATGGAGCGCCATGCTTGTGCAAAACCACGTTAACTTGCACGTAGAAAGCGTCGAAGCAGCGCCACTCCTAACCGAGCACCCAGCCCAATGCAAGCACAAGCTCATATTCGCAAACTGGTACCAGCGGTACCGCGGATTCACGGCGAGCTACACCCGGATGCGTCGTGCGTTTGGGCGGCTCGAGTCGTGGGCGCGGGAGCATTCGCCAACGGTGTTGCGCAGCCTGGCACCGGGGCTCAACTGGGTATGCGGCGTGTCGGTGCCGGTGCGCGAGCTGCTCGAGGTGGTCAGCGACTCGCCCGACATCCGCGACTTTATCATGGCGCACCATCTGCACGACGGACAGCGGCGGCGACAGTGGTTTCTGGAGTTTGGGCTGTTTGGCTCGTACGAGTGCTATGGCGAGTTTTGTTCGCTCTCCTGGCTGTCGTCGAGGATGTTGCAGATTATCCAGATGGGGCGCTTCCGCATCCTGATATTTGCCTGGTGCCATCTGACCCGCAACTACCTGGGCATTGTAGTTGGCTGCCCGGCCGTCCACAACACGCGGCTTTTGCACCATGTTGTGCAACTGCAGCCGCAGAGCTACCGGTTTGTCGACAAGGGCCTGTTTGGCGAGTTCTTTACCTCGTACGTCGACGAACTTGTGGCTGGCCACCACGACGTCACCGAAGATTCAATCTCGATGATGCCCAACCACGGCCCGCATACCGGATCCAGCATATCCCACGGTATCAAAACCACCGTTTCAACCATGTTCTGCGTTGATGAGACCCCACGGTTTCACGTCTACCGTTACCAAGTGACATTTGAGCTGGTCGATTCTGACGCTCTCGGCTACTCATCGGTCCAGCTAGAGTCTCGGCACTGGCTGATGCGCTTTGCCAACGACGAGTATGTGCACGCGAATGGCCCCGGCGTAGTCGGCGAATTTCCGATGCTTTCAGTCGACCAGCCGTATTACCGATACTGCTCACGCATAGAAGACGACCCGACTGGGCTACAAGTCGTTGGCTTTGAGGGCCGGTTTAGCTTTGTGCCTGGCTCACTGGAAAATCCAAAGGGCCCGAACATTTCGCTTCCGGTGCCCTTTATTGAGCTGCCGATTCCGTTGGAGATTATTTGAGTGTATTGTTAGTGTGTAATACAGTTGGCAGTGTCGAGGTCTGGCCTGCGTGTTTGATAGATGTGCTTCGCCGTGATACCAAACGTAAACAGATGACATGTTGCCGCTATAAAACCTAGGGGTTGATGATTGTTAGTTTTTAGTAGCTATAACCAAAAATCACATTTGTCTTTAATAGCAGCAATGTCTGCGTCTACAAAAGTATGTAAAGCCCACCCATCAGCAGTTGTGTAGATGAGGAATATATTATGAACATCGCTTATTGTCATATTTCAGCCAGAGTATAGTGGATATTTTAACATAGTGTGTGTTTAGATCATATTATAACTGAACCCACAGCGATAATAAGCATACGGTGTTTATAAGATACAACCGAATGACTCATACATCTTCTACAAACTGTATAAATACGTCTTTCAATAGCTTGGCTTTTGCCGTGTAAACCCAATCAGAACAACACCACCTACGCGTGCCTTTCTATTTTGACTCGAAAATGACGCCCGAAGCGAACGCGAAAGTCTGCGCCAACTGCCATAAGATTTACTACGGAAAAGGAATCTATTGCTCAGGCTGCTTCATGCGCTAGTCCTTTTTCTCGCTGGTTAAATTGAAAATCTAAACTGTTTGACTGAGCGATTAGTTGCACTTTTTGTTGCACATTTGGCAATAAAACACTGCAAACACAGCTATGACGTTAGGTTGATATGATTATCAGCTGTTGCCAGTAAATATATCAGGTATATCCGCATTCAGGGCGGCGGCGTGTCTGCTCGAGTTCTATAAAAGCCCTTCACAAACCCTTGTCGGCACTTTATCCACCAATTTTTAGGGTTTCTGTCACCATGCCAAAGTTTAGGGTTTGCGCCAACTGCTTTGTTACTTACTACGGGGATGGCATCTATTGCCCGGACTGTTTTGAGCGAGGAGGCTACCTGCCCTAGTAGATAACGCAACGAAAACAACCCAAGAAAACTATTTAAGCGCATATTTCTTACGCTATATTGTACGACTGTAGCTGAATTGAACCGCAAAATAAACAGTCACTTCAGTCCAATCATGTGCTCAAAATCCCAAAAGTACGTAGCTAAATACAATAATATATTTATTTTCAGCGCGCCACTAGCCTCTCAAACCACCTATATCTACAAATATATATAGTAAAGCAATGTCCACATCTACGGGTACCAAACGCGTGCGGTTTGCTGAAGGCAGTCGCCGCTTGCAAGACCCAGATTTAACCCGGCAAAGCTACAGCGGAGACGAAGCCGACAGCGACATAAACGACGGCCTCGAAGCCGATTTGACTGCCGGCAGACGGCGCGGACGGCAAGTAAACGTCGACGGGTATGGCAGCGATGCCAGCGATCAAGATGAAATAGCCAATCTCAGCGACATCAGCGACGACGAAAACCCCAACGATGAGCCGGTCAAAGATGAAGACAAAGACGGAGACGCCGATATGTTTGCCGATGATGACACCGCCGACCAAGCGAAGAAGCGCAAACGAACGCTGGATATTGACGATATTGAGGGCCAGGATATGACCTCGACTACGCGGACCGAGACCGACGACTTTGACCGCAAGGGCAAGCAAAGCAGCGACGGATCAGCGGACGAGGGAAAGAATAAGATCGAGGCATTCAACATGCGCGACGACCTGGAAGAAGGCACCTTCGATGCCTCGGGCACGTTTGTGTGGAACAAAAAGGACCCACAGGCTTACCAGGACGAATGGCTTGCCGATGTGTCGGGGTCTGCAATCCAGCAAGCACGCGAATCCAAGCTGAAGCGTGAGCAGGCGCAGACGGCGCAAAACAACGACCAGATGCTGCGCTGGGACGCCGTATCCAATGACGACATTGTTGTGTCGATTATCAATATGCTGCAGCCACGGGAAACCGTGTTTGCGGCGCTGGCACGGATCGGCGGCGCTGGCAAGGGCAAGAAGAAGGCGAGCCGCTGGAGCAAAAAGGGCCGGAAGCAAATGGACACTGATGGCGAGGCAGAGAGGGAACGGAAGCAGAGTATCGAGCGACTGACCGAGCTGGCCGACCAGGCGATGGCCCGCGGGATGGCCAGCGTGTACGACGACACGTACGAGCAGATGGTGCGGCAGATGCGCATGGTTGACCGGATTCCCGACAACTGGGCGCCAGGAACACTGCTGCCGACATTAGCCCACGCCGAGCCAGCGCCCAACGCCGCGGCCGACATGTACAGCGGCGGTCTTCTTGACGATATCCTCTAGCCATTTGAATAGCGACAAAATACATTATAACAAAGTTCAGAAAGACTCAAGGCTCGAAGGCGCCGAATTCAGCTTGGCACTGGGCCCGCCACACCAGCCGGGTCTCGGCGTCCACGCGCCGGCGCTTGGCGCCAAACAGCTGCCAAGGAATCGGCGTCTGTGCCAGCGGGAAGAGCATCGCCGGCTGCATCGGAAAGTACGGGTTCTCCAAGTACTGCAGCTTTCTATACTCGTCCACTTGCTGCTCCCGGCTGGCGTTCGGCTCGCGCATCCGCAAACTGGCCAGATACCCAGTGCCATTTTCCAGCTCCAACATACCCCGCAGCGTGAACGGCGTCATGCCCTCAAGCCCACTGGCATTCAGCGCGGCGCTGTTCTGCGCGGCCAGCGGCACAAACTCGAGTGCTTCGATCCACATCCACGGGTTGTCCAGGCCCTCGCAGTCCCGGGGAGCCAGGTCGCGGGTGAGCACCGTGGACATCTCGAACGGAAACAGACGGCTGAGTGAATCGGCGTAGGGGCTGCGCACCATCGAGCGGAGCCGGGGCGCCACTGAGCGCAGCAAAAACAGGGCCTGCTTGCGCATCGGCGCCGTGAGGCTCTCGCTGACAATGGCCGCAAAGTCAGCCAGGAACTGGAACAGGTGGGGCTGGTGGGTAGACTGGCAGGCAGGCGCCAGGCAGAGCGTCACCAGCGTGGTCAGCCACTCGCCGGCGCCAAACTCGTCCGGGAACAGGCGCAAAAGATGACACAGCGGATGCACCGTCTGCAGGCGCCAGGACACGGCCATTTGCAGCCGCTGCGGATCCAGGTCAGCGGGCTGCTCGGCGCGCTCCTGGTGCGTAACGCACAGTGCCAGCATTTTGGCAACGTCCGCGCTGGCGTGCACCGCAATGGCCTGCAGCTGGCCCAGAATCCCGCAGGCAAAATTGCGGACCATTGCCAGCGTGCTGTCGGCGGCAAACCCGCGCTTGCGATCGGCTTCAGAAAGATGGCCTAGCGTGGCCACCAGCTGCTGGATAAACCGCGCCAGCGCAAACCCGCGCCTGCTGCCGGACACACTCTCCGTGCCCGTATCGCCGTCGTCGGCCGCCGCCGCCGGGGGCGCGCTGTGAATCTCGATAAACGACGACACAAGCTCGCCGACATCCGCAGCGCTGGCACCGACAATTGCCGCTACGCGCCGATCGACAGGCATCCTGGACTTTGTGTCTTCATCAGGCGCATCATCGGCAGCAACTTCAACGCTGCGGAGCTGGTCCATGTTAAGCACAAACAGCGTGCGCGCGCCGGCCTCGACCAGCTGCATCACGACGTCGGGCGCCAGCGTGCCCAGAGCCTCGGCCAGCCGCGCACACTGCCGGTCGATGCCCAGCTCGCCGGCGTTCCACGTCAGCACAGCCGTCTGCACACATGCGACCACGTAGGCAGTCGCGTTGGTGACAAACTGCACTTGCTCCAAATTGCTGTCAACCTCTTGGCTGGCCGTGCGCGAATGCCCGGAGCTCGTGGCCACCGAATCCACAATCATTCGGGCGCCACCAGCAGCCACGGCAAAGGCGTCCGTCGACGCCTCGCTCTCTCGCAACGCCGAGCCGGCAAACAGCAGCAGCGAGTTCAGAATCGTCGACAGCTTGTGCACGTTGGCACGCCGGGCGGCCCAGAAGTTGCGCAGCGTGCGGTGCAGGCGATGCGCTACCTCGGCGGTGGTCATGGCCGAGAATCCGTCGGCGGTCGGGTCGCTGCCTTCGCACAGCGTCATGAGGGCCCGCAGCAGGGCGCGCTTGACTGGCAGAGACACGCGCGAGTCGACGATCTGCGGCTCAATGTTCGCTCGATAGATTTCCAGCACCGTGTAGTACCCAGAGTCGTCGGCATTGGGAATGTAGTCGACGATGCGCTGGATCCACCGCGACTGCGCCAGCGCCGATGCTGCATGCATCAGCGACGCGGCGATCTGCGACGCGCCCATGTCGCGCAGCCGGCCGGACGCCGAGGCGCTGGTAAACACCAGCTCGATTGCCTGAATCCGGCTCAGCCGCTGCGTGGCGAATGCTGCAGTCCAGTGCGCGCCCATCTCCAGTACCTCGTACAGATGCCGCGGATCGCTGATACCGACGCTGTCGGAAACCGCGCCGTTGTCTGGCGAGGGCTCGCCCAGCGCACGCAGCATCCCGGCCACGCACGCAAACTGCGCGGCGCCCTGCGGGGTCGCCGGAGCGCTGCAGCACTTGACGAGCCATGGCACCAGCTCATGGATGCGCAGGCAGCCGGCCGCCAGCAGGCTGCTCACAAACACATGGCCAATGAACATGGCGATCTCGGGCTCGCCGGCTGCGTCCTGCGTCTCGGCGACCGCCTCCAGCGACGTGGCCGACACCCCGTTGGTAGCAAGCGTCCATTCGCCCGCCGCAGCGGCCAGAGCCGCCAGCGCCACGGGCCCGACGCTCTCGGGTTCAAGCAGCAGCCCGCTGTTGAGCGCAAACCAGCGGATAAGCAACACGCACAGCTCGACAAACGTCCGCAGCTGCACCTCGTCGGCTGCCCGGTCGGCCATGCCCAGCCTCAGCGTCCGGCCGGTGTGCAGGGCCGCACGCGCCGCCTCGGTAGCAATGTAGGCCAGCATTGCCTGCAGTCGTGGCCTGTGCGGGCCGGTCGGCGAGCCCGGCAGGTCCACGTGCATGTGTCCAGGGCTGCTGCCCAGGTCGCTGCGCTGCGTGGCCGTGTACGCCAGGCGCGCGAGCTTCTGGAAGCAGGGCAGAATCGCCCAGTCAATTTCGTCGGTGACCGAGCTAATCGCCTCGCGCGCGCGGTCGCGGACCAGCTGCTGCGCCAGCTGCAGAAGCTCCTTGCCTGCAGTGGTCTGGCTCGGCACGTGGCCGCCCGGGAGCAGCAGCGCCGGCGCATGCGAGCCTGCAAATGCCTCGTAGTCAGCAGCCACGCGCTGGTAAAACCCGCCAGCTAGCTCCGGATCCACACAGCCCCAGTGGTGCGCGGTGCGCAGCGACTCAAAGTCAAACGATTCGGAGCCGGAGTTCGCCGCGTACAGTTGCTCGACCTGGGCCACGGCGCCAGGCAGGCGGCCGAGCAGACTCCACATGTGCGTGTAGCGGCGCAGCGTGGCGTGGGCCAGGGCGACAATGTTGTTGACGCGGGTGTGGGCCAGCAGCCAGAGCAGCAGATCCAGTAGCTGGCCAAAGTAGCCGGCCTCGGCCAGCACACTGACAACGACAGCAGCCTGGCGGCGGTTCAGCAGCGACGTGCCGGGCTGCGTGATGACGCGCCAGTTGTCTGCGCCCACGGTCACGTCCTTGACCACGTAGTCGTAGACTATCGGCAGCAATCGGTGGTTGAGCACCAGGTCCACCTCGCTACGCTGCGCCTGCGCCAGCAACCGCCGAAGCGCTGCTGCAGTGTCGCTGCCCAGTACCCGCTCGTCGTCAAAGTGGTCGACGGCTGGTGCAATCCAGTCCTTTGTGCATGCAGACTGTGCCTGCGGCGACTGCAACCGGCGGGTCGCCAGCTGCGCGGGCGTCAGCAGCATGCGCGCGTCAAACAGGTCGGCTGGATGTGGTAGCCACCAACGCACAGTGTCAAGGTCAATGTCAGTGCTGCTGGAGCTGGAGCTGGCGCGCGCCCGCAGCGGAGCCGCGCACGTGTAGGCGACCAGGAAAGGCAGCAGCGCCGACAGTCCGCGCTTCAGCTGCACGCAAACCGGCGAATCTGCGTCCACCGCGAGCACCCGGCTGTCGCTGCAATCGTACATCAGCATTTGGCGCTGCGCGTAGTCGTCGCTACCGTTGGCTGGCACGCTAGTAACGTAGGCAAGATGCCGTTGCGACCGCAGCTGCTTCAGATTGGCGCCGAAAAAGTCGCCGCGCGCGGTCAGCAGCTGCAAGTACTTTGAGATTGAGAAGCACTGGACGTCGGCCAGGCGCTCGAGCAGCGCGCAAACGCGGCGGACCGCCCGATCGCGCGAGCTGTCTGCGGGCAGCAGGAAAGTGTCCAGAAAGCCGACGATCGCAGTTTGCAGCTGGCTCGCGGCCAGCGACTGGCTCGGCACTGTGCGGTCCAGGTGCAGCCGGCAGAGCCGTGCAGCAATCAGCTGCCGGAGCTGCGTTTCGGCAGCCGTGTCCAGGTCCTCGGCTGCCCAGTAGCACACCAACCGCACGCGGTGGCCGTCGATTGACGCGCCGTCGCCAAACACGCGCGCGGCCGCGTGGCCAATATCCGAGTCGGGCCCCAGCTCGCCAAGCGTCCGGAACAGCTGCGCCTGCGAGTCGGCAGGCTTCTCTTCAGCTGCACCGTCGCCGTCGTTAGCCAGACACGCGAACCGGCGGTTACGCGCGTCGACTTGCCGGATTCCCGCCAGCAGCACACGCCGCTCATTCTCAGGCATCGTGGCGCCAGCAGTCTGCAGCGCAGTGCGATATGTGTGCCACGTCGATGGCTCGACAAACGCGTCGGGCTGGGCGGCAAACAACTCAGCCAGATATGCGCGGAGCCGGCCCTGAAACGCGCGAAGCGCTTGGTAGCGCGCAGCCTGCTCAATGCGTGAAACCACAGCGGCGATAAGCTTGCGCAGCGGGTTGCGCGACCGGGCGATTTCCCGGGTGTATTCCTGTAGCAGCGGCAGCAGCACCATGCACTTGTCGACGGGCGCCTGACGGAACTGCGACACCAGCCAGCTGACCAAATGGCGCTGGTCCAGCAGCCCGTGGTCGTACTGCGCGTGAAGCAGCGCCAGTGCGGCGTCCCAGTTGCGCGTCCATGCGGCCGTGCCGTCAGCGCTACTGGTAGGCGCCGCGGCCAGCGTATGCTCGACAAACTGCGTGAACTGCCGTGACCACGTGGCCGTGTACTGGATCTCCAGCTGCTTTAGGCTCGGGTGATCGGGCTCGCGCGTCAGCGACGCGAACATCTCGCACGCGCCGGTCAGCCGGATCGCCCACAGTGCGCGCGTCAGCGGCACGTCGTGCTGCCGCAGCGCCTCCAGCAGCCGCTCGCCGCGCAATCCAAACGGCACGCTCCCGGCCAGCGTGCTCAGCGGCACGCGCGCATTGGCCAGCGCGCGCAGCCACTCGTCGCGCCGCTCATCCGACCGCACCGTCCGGTTCGGCAGCCGCGGCACGTCGCCGCCGCCGATCGCGCCGCGCGCCCATTGGCGCTGCACCACGCCTGCCGCAAACGTTTGCAGCTCCTGAAACACACGCGTGTCGCGCAGCCGGTCGTGCACCACGTCGTGGCTAGACACGTGCTCGTTGGCCACAATGGGCGCGTCAACGAAGCCGTAGCGGATCGTGCGCTCGTTCAGCACGCACTCGGCCATTGCGCTGGTGGCCGGCGAAAAGTCTGCGAACCCGTAGTCGTGCAGCTGATGCAGCCGCGCGGTGCCGCTGGTTGGCGTCGGCGTGTATTTGCGCAGCGGCTGCACGTCGCCCCGCCAGCCGTGCCGCTCGCCGCGCGCCCGCTTGGTACCGGCGCTGGTTCCGGGCGTCGAGCTCATGGGGGGTGGAAAATGCACAAAGTCGGAGCAGGGGGCGCGAAATAATATAAAACACTGTGCTTTCTCAGTACCAGGGCAAAGAATGCGCATTGCGACGATTGGCCGACTGAGCGCCGGTCAGCTTGTGCGAGGCACTTTTTTCGACCGACTCGGCTCCGCCCTGGCCAATCAGTGCCAGCGCACGTGCGCGCTATCAGCTGACAAATGCTAGAGTGATCTCTCCAGCCGCAGTCGCCGGTTTTTTCTTCTCTTTGCTTCCATATCGTTTGGTTTAATTTCGAGCCTCGCATCTGAATTCGACCAACCCTTCGGCTTACTGGCCTTCTCCTCACTCCTTGCTGCTACGTGACCCATCCCAGCTAATAGCTACCCCCCAGACGCCGTCTTGTGCGAGAAGCACTTTGTCTTGAATTTTTTTTTAGCCTTGCTTTGGCGAGCGTTCGCACTTTGCGGATAACGATCACACAGTTGGAGGCGGGCATCATGAGCACGGTCGAGATAGCAACAGCAGGACCTCTGTCGCCGACAGACGCTTCGGGTCCGATTCCGCAAAAGCGGGCAACGTCCGAAGGTAAGCCGCGCTTTTTCCTAGTTACACAGAGAGCGCCCTAAATTTTCCCCGATTCTTGGCGGGAGGGGCTGGCAGACTGTGGATTTAGAAAATGCCGCCCCTGGGTCACATTTCGGGGAGCACCTGTCGACACAACTGCTGCTAACCTGTGCCCTCCTGCTACTGTGCTATTGTGCAATGTGGCTTGCTGTGCGGGATTATCTAGGAACCAGCGACGAGTCGCGCGACGACAAGAAGCGGCGGCCGGGACGGAAGCCGATTGAAACCGAGGCCACGACCAAGCGGACGGCGCAGAACCGGGCGGCGCAGCGTGCGTTCCGCGAGCGCAAGCAGCAGTACCTCAAGGGCCTGGAGGACAAGGTCCAGGAGCTGGCCGAGCGCCAGGAGCGCACAGAGCGGGAGAACGAGCAGCTGCGCAAGTGCATCGACGCGCTGCGGACTGAAAACAAGACGCTGAAAACGGGCAAGTTTACGTACGAGAGCGCGCCGGTGGACTTTGAAAAGGCCATCACCGAGCTGTTCGACTCGTCGCACTCGGCCGGCCTGGACCTGAGCTCGACGTTTGGCCTGCAGCAGGCGGCGGTCAGCGGCGCCGACCTGACGCAGCCCGGGGCGATGGATAGGATCCAGCCACAGCTCACCACATCGTCGAGCAGGGCGTCGCCGCAGAGCGTGCCGGTGCTGTATCCGTCTTCCGGCGCGCAGTCCCTGGGCGGGCTGTCGGGCGACCTCCTCAACGGGATCCAGGTTCTGGCGTCGAACCAGAACATCAGCACGGGGTCGTTTATGGACCAGCTGTTTGACAGCAGCACACCGGCAGGCAGTGACCTGATGGCGCCGTACACGTCGCGGTCGCCGTCTACGTCGGCCACGGCGACCACGCCCGGCGACATGTTTGTGCCGCTGAACAACATATCCGCGGGCGCGAACCCGGGGCTGCTGGGCATGGACGCTTTTAAGGGATACCAGGGCGACGCCAACTTTGCCTCGCTGGTGCGCCAGGTCACTGCGGGCTCGACGGGCTCCAGCCAGGGCGCGCCGACCCCGTCGCTGAGCGAGCTGCTTTCGTTCTCGCCGGCGCAGGCTGCCACCGACGGGCTGATTAACCTGGTGTCGACACCGGTGGACTCGTCGGCGCTGCTGGCCAGCTCCACATACCAGGACCCAAGCCTCGGCGCGGCGGGCGACAGGTCGCTGGCGCTGCCGCCGTACCTGATGGCCTACCGCAACCCGGACCCACTTTTGGCCGGCGAGGACGGCGATCAGCTCGAGAAGCTGCTGCTGAGCAGCATCTATTCGGCGCCGCCGGCGCAGCAGCAGCCGGCAGCAGCGCCGGCGGGCAGCGGCCAGGCGACGTCATCGTCGCTGACGTCAGCGCCCATTACGGTAGAACCGCAGACGATGCAGAACGCGGGCCGGTCGCCATCGGTGGGCACCGGCGAGCAGCAGCCAGGCGGCGACCAGTGCACGTGCAATGACTGCGATGCAGTGCCCTGCGACCCGTGCCCGAAGCACGGGCTGCTGTCCGACCACCTATCCGAGGAGATGCGCGACATGCCGCCGCACATGCTAAACTCTGTGTGCAGCACGAACAACCGCATGGCCGACGAGGAGCTGAACGACCTGTGCACGCTAATGTTCAAGCACGCAAAGTGCACGGAGGTGCAGAAGCGCGTGGAGATGGCGCGGGAGAAGCTGCGCAGCGAGTCTGAGCTTGAGCTGTTCAACACCAAAATGAAGCTGGCCAAGCAGTTTGGGCTCCAGTGAACAAAACAGCCCCCGTGTTGCCCTATTCTCTCTCTTTTTTTATCTGTTTCATGTATACTACAGGGCTTATTTAAAGTTCGAATAATTTTGTTGTTTATCCGATGCTTGTATTAGGCGTTAGTGTAGCTAGCTAGCGCTGCAGATGACGGATTCAGCGAGCTATGGCTTTGCCGAGCTCTCCCACAAATCCATGATCTAAATCGGCACCAGGAACCTGCAGCAGCCTATCGGGCCTGGCGTGTGGCTCTCCAAATGGTGCCTCGGCCCACAGGCATCTATTCGCAAAGAATGTTGCTGTGCACCACTGGCATACACATCAACACGGATGGGCTGGCAGGCCATGAGTCTCCACATCTATTTTTTTTGAAATAGTTATTGTGGCCACGTGACATGATCCCAAAAGCTGCGGCTTGCTTGCTGAAAGAAAGCATTCACGGCATTTTCCGCAGTGTCGCAAGTATCCAGGGGAAAAAAGTATCGC
>JANBPA010000056.1:11969-23991 GCA_027575275.1 Coemansia sp. RSA 2711
ATTGTCAGCACTGATACATAGGATGCTTAGCTCAGTTGATATGCATAATCTTACCTTAAATATTTTTATATTGTCAAAAATTGGACGATAATCGGATGGATCATTTCTAGGGATTAGTATGCTACCAACTGGTGTGCATACTGGTCAGGCATAGAAACCCGTACTAGTAGCTGCTTAACGCCAGGTTATAGTGATGCGTCTGTCTGGATATGCCTATAAACAGCTGTTTAGATTATAAACCTTGTAGTTTTGCAATTATACTAACGAGGCAAAGTCCCAACCCCGGCAGCGCCTTCACTTCATTTTGTTAGCCATCTATTAGCACCTTTGACCAATTAATGCACAACTTTGCTCGCTTTGGCGCACCAGTTTTTGTGGGTATAATGCACCCGGGTCATGTCTAGCTATTATTAGCTGGCCCAAGCAAGAAAAAGAGCCTGGTGGCAGTCTATTTTGGTACACGACAGACGCTCGCTTGGACAACATGACGATTATCCAAGATTATATTTAGCTGGAATCGCCATCAACATGCGACAGTGTGCAGATCCTTTTATCCAGATACTGGTCCTGGATTTGAGAGAGAACCGGTACTCTGGCCAGAGGAGGAGAAGCGGCTGCCCGGATACAATCGAGCAGCTCCCCACTGCCAACAGGTTTGGCAGCTATATTGTCTCCAGATCATTGTCGATTCTGCGCGTGAGCGCATCACAACACTCGTCGTCGACGTAATCTTTTTGTCGCTCTTTTGCTTTTCTGACACCGCCGCTTTCGTTGCATTCAATATTTTCTTGTACATTACTCGAGCCTCTATTGTTATAACGCCTTTTCTCGCTATATTTTCTGTGCCTCTAGGCTCGCATTGCCGTTCTGAATTCCCACTCCGACCTCGGTCCGCAAACGGTCCCGTAACAACTGTCTTCTGGCAATGCGAGTGCGAGCGTGTTGGCTATTGGCCGGGCTGCTGGCTGACGGCGCACAGGGACGCATGCTGGAGCTGACGGCACGCGATGGAAACGTCAACGAATCGCAGGCTGTATCCGACCCGACATCGGCCTGGCGCACGTTTTCTTGCATGGTGCCATTCACAGCTTCGGATAACACGCCGTTTTTAATGCTCTACGGCGGAACCGCCACTACAGGCGAAACCAACCCACTAAAGGTTGCCGACAAGGGGACCAACTCTCTCCAGGTGTTTAACATGAAAAACAACCGATGGTATGCGCCTGGAACAGCAAACGCGCCAAAGACCGGGCCAGTGCTTCCGGGCTGCGGGGCAGATTCGGGTAGCATTTGGGTCTATGACCCGCAATACAGCGTGGCCGATAAAGCGTCCACGTCAGTAAGCTTGCTCGATAGCGTGCACTGGAGCTGGAGCACGCCCACTCAGCAGGGACAGCTACCAGTAACGCGGTTTGGTGCCGCATTTGCCTACGTGCCCAACAAACAGGCATTTTACATGCATGGCGGTATTCCTCTGGATGACAAGACCAACACGGCCACCAGCTCGAGCAGCGCAGCCAACAACCTCGATATTCTGTCGCCCAACGACTTGAAGTGGGGATACGCCAGCAACGGACCGGCGCGCATGTACCACACGATGTGCTATATGAAGTCCATAGATTCCATTGTGCTGTTTGGCGGCACAGACAGCGGTGCGGATAGCTACAACGACGTGAAGCTGCTGTCAACAAGTTCAAATACCTGGCAGTACTCGCTTAAGATTGCCGGCGATGCGCCTGCCGAGCGCCTCCTGCATTCAGCAGTGTGCGCTGACGACACCATGTACGTGTTTGGCGGCGTGCACAACATCAATGACGATCCCTCAGACAGTACGGTATGGATGCTGACCGCCAATAGCAGCACAGAGTTTGTGTGGTCCAAGGCCCCGATTTCCAGCGTCAACCAGGGCACAGGCCCCACAGCCAGAGCCGGTCATTCGGCGGCCATCTACAACGGGAACATGTATATCTACGGCGGCGTCGGATCCAGCGGCCAAGACGGTGCCATGTACAAGCTCGATCTGGCAAAGTGGCAGTGGTCGCGGACTGATGTCACCGGATCCAGCGATGACTCGCAGACCAGCAGCAAAAACAAGACAGCTGTGCTTATTGCCGCGATTATTTCATCGGTACTTGGTGTGGTTGTGATTGGCATTACGGCCACGGTTCTCTATCGCATAATCCGCCGACGCAATGGCACATTTCTGGGCCGACGCCAACGCAGCGATGATGCGCACGGCGCGCTGGACAGCGATGACGATCAGATGCCAGGAGCAGAGACTACCGAACAAAAGGAGAACGGTGACATGGTGCACGGCATTCACGATAGCGCGGCATACGCCTACAGCTTGAACGGCCAAGAAACCAACTTGTCGGCCTCTGGCTCGCATGTACAGAATCCAGCTGATATAACTGCTGCTTCCGATCGTGCGCCGCTACCACGGTTTAGTCCGGCATCAAATGGCAGCACCGCTATTATTGAGCCGGCTGGCGCATTTGCTGTTGCTGGCTCCGTAGAACGCGGACATGCTCGCATGGCCAGCGACCGCTATGCATCATCAAACAACGAGTCTCCAGTGACCACTCCGACCAGCGTCTCTGGAGGCCAGGCGCTGCTCTCGCCTTATAGGGATGGCGTAGGTAGCAGCCGACATATGCTGGATACAATGCGTGCTCGAGCACGCTCGCTCAGCAACAGAATCGTCCCCACACGGCTGTCGGCAGCCTTCAGCGACACCTCCGCAGCGCTTGCGTCGAACACGGTCGGTCGGCGAAGACGCACCAATGCCACATCGTCTACAGCGGCCAACCGGCGCTCGGCGGCCACCAGCCAAACGGAAGCCAATATTTACGGACCCGATTACTTGCGATTGGAGAACGAGTACCGTCAGGCCGAGGCAATCAACGAGATACTGCTATCTGGCCAGCCGATCCCAGCGTGGCTGCGCGATGCGGTGAACCAAGCGCAGTCCGATACCGACAGACAGCAGTCCGAACAGTCGGGAACCGCTACCACAGCTTCGCCGGCTGCCGAGTCTGCTCGCCAGTTTACGGTTGCAAACCCTGACTCGAAGACCAACTAGCATATCCACGGGACATTGCCGCAAGAATGTTTACTTTTTTTTTCCGAATGTTGTCCGCTACTAGATCTCTCCCCGCATCCGAGAGCGCGGACAACAATTGTCCGCGCTGTGCAACCAGGCAGCCGGTGACATCGGCTTTCCGTCGTGCATCCGATTGAGATTCGCTACAAGGTGTATTCATTAGCTCTGATAGCACCGACGCGCAAGAGCGCGAGGGGTTAGGCGTGTGCGCAGCTGCGGATCCAGCTCCAGAATTCCTTCTGCCAAGACCGAATGGGTTTCTAAACGAATGCACACACGGATGCTAGCAAAGCTGGATGCGGGAGGCATGACGCTTAATGGACGCAATCGAAAATTCTTTGTGACACCCAACGCTCCCACTCGACCAGTGTGCTTGTAGCAGATTGGCCGTCTAGCTGGTCTATTTTCTACCGTCAGGTTTTTCCTGCGGAGTTGAGTAGCCCTCGCCAAAAATAGCGTGTGCTGGGTGAGAGAAGCTGCTTTGGCTGGTTACACAGCCGGCTATCCCGGTTATCTATAAATCCCGAGAAGGCGGCACATTTAGTAAAGAATTTTTCCTGGAATCTCTCTCATTGCGCTCGATCTTGTCGTTCTTTCTCGTTCAGCTGCTAGCTTTCCTTGGTAGAACTAGAAAACTGCTTATTACAATGGTGGCTATAGCTCGTCAAGGCGCGCTATCGTGGATTGCGTGCGCCCTAGCAGTCGTAACGTCGGTATTTGCCGTGCCGCCGCCGCCAAAGCATGGCAACAACCTTCTGCCGCGCATCATGGGCGGCTCCCAGGCCGACTATAGCAAGTACCCGTTTATCGTGTATCTCTACAACCAGGCCGACAAGACATTCTGTGGCGGATCGATTATCTCCGACGTGTGGATTCTGACCGCCGCGCACTGCATCAAGTCTGCGTCAAGCAGCGACATCACCGTGTTTGTTGGCCAGGCCGAATATGCCCTCGACATGTCCAAGGGCAGCAAGGTCGCCGAAGTCAACAACCATCCGCAGTACGATGACTCGACCATGGAAAATGACATTTCGCTCCTGCGCCTCGAGTCCTCGATATCGAATGGCAAAGTGTCAACAATCAACATCGACACGACGTCGGTCGGCGACGGCACCAAGGTGACCGCGTTGGGCTGGGGTTACACTGAACCCAATGGCTCGCAGGCATCGAAGCAGCTGAAGAAGGGCGACATGACTACGCTGTCGAAGGAGAAGTGCGGGTCGATTGATAGCAAGTTCACCGGCAACGACGGGCCGCGCATCTGTGTGGCTGCTGATACCGGCACCGACACGTGCCCAGGCGACTCAGGCGGACCGCTGATCCGCGAGGTCGGCGGCAAGACCGTGCTCACGGGCATCACCAGCTTTGGCACGGCCGGATCCGGGCAGTCGATTACCGTCAACTGCGGTGGCCAGGGCATGATCAGCATCTTCACGCACGCCAACTACTTCAAGTCGTTTATCGACTCGACTACTGGCGGTCTCCGCCAGATCGAGGGCTCGCCAAAGTCCGACCAAGGGTAAGCATGCCGCACTTTGACTATTGCCTCGACCATCCCGGGACCGCGGTGCATGACACTCTTGTCCACCATATCTGGCATAAATTTGAATGTGCTACCAAGCCTGCATTTGTGTTTATTAAGGACTCTCGCTGTTTCCGCGTAGGGCTTCCTCTGGCATCGACTCTATCTCGAACACCGACTCATCTGCTGAATCACCGACCGATATTGACATTGGCGATATGCTTGGCCTGAACACCAACTCGCCCGACGACGACACCGAATCATCCCCCAGTAGCTCTGGAACCTCGCTCGCACCGACAATCCTGTCCGCTCTGGTGGTTCTGCTGGCCAGCCTTTAACCGGGCCCACTATCGCTGGCTAAAGGCGCATATTTAACACGTGTTTACTAAAACTGCGAGAATTGCGAATAAACCGCTATAAAGTGCTCGACTTCAAAAATAGAGCTAGAGAAAATAACGTCGCGGCTACGGCGGCAGCTCTCTACCTTGGGCAATATGCTTTTCAATGCGTGTCATCCAGCTCTGCACTTCGGCCTGCTTCTGGGCTACCGACAGCTCCAACTTTTGCAGCCGTGCCCGCAGGGTGACATTTTCCTCGCGCAGAAAGTTGATCTGCTCCATCTCGTTAGGCGTAACCCCGTCGCGGCCAGATGCAAGCGCGTCATCCTCAATAGTCGAATCGCTGCTTCGGCGAGTGGTCCTGGCGGGCATAATTGGCTCTGTATCGCGCCGCGGCATGCCAATGACTTGCTTTGCCTCTCCAGGGCCACCCTTTTCCGCGCTGGCTGTGTCAATCTGCATCGGCGAGGCGGTGGCAGTCAGCGAGGGCTGTGTAAACTGCGAAATCGAGGGCAGAGTATTCGATGCATGCTTGGTGCCGCCCAGCCCAAGGCTGCTCATCCCCGGGGAGCGCGAAAGCCGCGTCGGCGACTTGGCCACGCGCTGCGAGTGGTGAGCGCGCCAGTACGACTTTGGCGACATTGCCGAGTATGGACTTCCCGGGTGTGTCGGCGTGGTGGCCGATCCGGGCACAGGCATTGCCGACGACCCTGGCCGGTGCCGCTTGGCCAGCGGATGCGCGCTGCCACTCCCGCTGGCGCTGGCCGATGTTCCGGCTGTTGTCGACGCCACCGCTGTGCTGAGTGCGCCTGGGGTCCGGTCGCCGTTAAGATAGCCGTCGCCCCAGCCATCAAGCGGCCGGCAGGGCATGCTGTGCGACATTGGCTGCTGCGGCGTGCCAAACGGCCCGTGCGGCGGCGGAGGCGCCATATTAGATCGGGGAGGAATATCCATAAACAGCGTGGGATTTCGCGCCATGTCGTGGGCAGCAGCTGACGGCGCGGCCGGTGGAGATGGCGAAATTACTGGCGAAAACGATTCGCCGTCGAGCGAACCGACGGCCATCGCGTTGTCATCTGGAAGTGCCGGAGTGCCGGGCGGCAGCATCTGGCTGTGGCCCGCCATCCCATAGGACGAGTATCGTCCAGGGCCGTAGATGCCCGAATACGACGGGTGGTTCCCGGAAGGACCCGTGGCCGCATCGAGGTCGTACTGCAGCCCCCGGACTTCGTCGGCAGCCTCTCGCTGCATCACCTCGCAGTACCGCGCAAACTCGAGCGAATTGAACACGGGATGGCTGAGGATGCTGGTGGTATCAAATCCCGCAGGGAGTTGCTCGCCGCAGCACCGCAAAACGGCCGCATCCTACATGGCACCATTTGCGAAATGAAATTGCCAATGATTGTTAGTAAGCTGCAGACAGCTGACGCGCTGGCGCAGGCAAGTGACTCGCAACCAATTCAGTTTGCAAGCTTCTGCAAAGCACAGCAGAATTGACACATCTGCTGGCGCTGCACGCAGGCAGGAGGAAGCGACAAGCGGGGAAGGGCGATGTGGGAAAGTAGCGCAGCACCACACATTTAGAAATGTAGAAATCAATGCTCATCAATAATAGCCTTGTCCAGCACAATAGCAGCCAACCCCACAAATAGCGTCGACCAAGAAGCACGCGGCCAGGGCGCGCATTCAAGCGACTGTTGCAAGCTGCTGGCAACCGACAACAAAACGTTCTTCGACTCTCAGATGCGCGCGCCTGCACCGTGCCCAGCCAATACGGAGTGGCAGGTGCTTTTGCGCAAACGCAGCGCTGCAATTGCCCAATTGCGCGTCGCGCCAGATGTAAACACCGTTCCTATTGACACCGCCCGGGCATTTATGCAGTGTCCGTGTAGGCACTGCTAATGGCGAGCTGCATGCGTGCGTCGCTTGGCCAGCGAGTCGTGCAGGCTGGATCCACACGGGCGGAAAGGAATGCATGCAAAGGTGTGGAAAGGGACCGAACACAGCCAGAAAAAATGGGGTGCAATGCTGAAAGTCGCTTACCTGCAAAATAACGATTCGCATGTCGAGAAGGAAATCCAGAAAGCGGCTGATGTTCCTGCGCTCGTCAACGCCAATATTGGCGGGAACTGTGCTCAGCATCGTCGTGGCCCATGGAAAGATCTACAAGATCCAATTGCACATCTAGCATTAGTATTTGGCACGCTACAGCTGTAGGGCAGTCTGGAAAGTCCGCTTGGCGGGCTTGGCACCAGGCAATGGCATTAATTGCGACAGCAAATGCCACCGTCGGCCTGCAAAGGCGGGGAAACCCGTGCACAAAGCGCAAAGGATGCGTGGTCTTGCTGACAAACGCGGCACGGAGCCGAGCGCTGCAACAGCCCTGGGAACCGGACTGTCGTCACCGGCATGCAATGCGGGGCTGTGTTCGCACTCGGAAGCGCAGTGCAAAGACCGGTGACGCAAAGGTCAAGCCTGGTATTTGCCAGCCGTACTTGTACCAGTACCCGCGCTGGCGCCTGATGGTTGGCTTAGCCTGTTGGCAGACGAGTCCGTGCATGCGACTTGCAAGATTGTCTGGCATTTCGGCGGAAATAGCAATGGCAGACATGCAGAAACGGCACAAGCGCTCTAGTCGGAAACGCGCGGCTGCCGTGCAGTGGTTTGGGGAAACTGAAGAACATTTGGGGATCGCAGAGGGCATTCAACGCGAGAGTCGCGCAATTACCGGAATATACTGACCATGCTCTGCAGCTGCTCCGACGGCAGCGTCTTGTGGCGCTGGATGCGGTGGTGGGGCTCGTAGTACCCGCTATTGGTCTTCGACAGGGGCACCAGCCGCTCCGGCGCCATCGCATCAGACAGCGGCGCAATGAGTTTGGTGGACGGCTGGCCGCGGCGCAGCATGTGCAGATCGCCAGGCTCGGGCCCGGTGGCAGATCCGGGCGACGCCAGATGGCGAGCGTGATCGAGACTGTGCCGGCGAACGACGCTACCAAATCAACAACAAACATCTCTCGCGGCCAATTAATGCGCGGTGCGTTGGCTGGACGCTGCAGATTGGCATTGCGGACTTACCTTTCAACCGGAAGCTTGTGTGACGGCAGCAGATCCCGGACTAGCCCCAGCCGCTCCGAGGGCGAGATGTGACCGGTCTCCATGGCCGCGGCCGACAGCATCGCGGCGTCGCTGGACTGCATGGGCAGCACCAACGAGTTTTGCCACGCTGTGTCGGCAAACGTCGGCGGCGGCGAGTTAGCAACATGCCAGTGGTAGAACAGCATCGTACCCAGCGCATTCCACAGGCACTGGAGCGGATTTCGCGCCCGGATCACGCTGAACTACATTTGGGTTCTGCCGGCGAGTCATTAGTGAGCATATGGTACCCGAGTCAGAGGATCAGCAGGCGGAGAACATGTGATTGATTGCTAGCCTCTCCTCCCTGGCTGCTGCGGCGGTTATGCCGAGTGGACGGCCAATTTCTACGCGCGGATTGCACATCTGCGGATCTGGGATGTTGATAACACAGCCAACAAGGCTGGAGATAGGCACAGTGCGGCAAAGGACAGACTAAAGCCAGCCTCGATCACGCCGATCAAAATGAAAGGCTGCAAAAAATCCGGGCGAAATTGCAGCCTATGGCGAGCGCTGCGGTTGCAGCACCTTCCCAAATAAAGCAAGTGCGGCGATTGTCAAGAACATGATTGTGCGCCGGTAGCCCGGCCAAGCAATGGCATATGCTCAGGCCATGCTAAAAGCAGCAGACACCGCGCACATATGACGCATAATGCGGCCAGGCGAACACAGGCGATTTGCCTGTAGATCTCAGTAGCGCTATCGGCGGACACCGCGTGCAATTGGCCGGCAATTGCCAGCACAGCGATCAGCCATAGCATCTCTAATCGCTGCTATTGCTAGCGAATGCGAGGCGGCGCGGCTGCGGGGAGAAATGCGCAGTGTGGGAAGCATCGAACAAGGAACGCTGTTCTCGAAGGCTGCGTGGCAAAAAAAGACAGCAAGCGAGCAAAGTGTCTGTCCATCTGACGCTCAGCAGGCTTTGCATTGCAGGGGAAGAGGGCAAAGCGGTGTGTGGGCGTGAAATTGCGGCCATTCGAAGAAGTCCACGCCGCGCACAGGGGCACAATGGCGGTAACAACAGCAAGTCGACAGGTATCATAGAATTCAGCAAAGCCATGCCGCTGCCCGCTCCCCCGCGTTTTTGCGCGTGAGCAGCTGTTTAGATCACCATTGTTCGCTAGTGCGGAGATGGGGGGGCACAAATAGACACTGACCGGCTATTTCCCAGCTGACCGCGTGAATAGCCGAACAAGACGGCAAACTTACCTGTTGTCGAGTTGCGGATCCAGCCGCAGTAATGGCCCCGCTCGGGCCCGGGCGCACGCCAGTTATCGTGTTTGCCGTCAGCACTAACCGCAGCACTGACGAGGGCAGCAGTGGCGCCAGCGTGCTCGCTGCAAAATAGACATCGCCCAGCCGCAGGTTGGTTGCGTCAGCCGCATCTGTCCAGGTCGACATGCTGGTCGTAAACACCAGCCGCGCGGCTGCGGTGCCCCAGCTCAGGTCCTGGGTCCAGCGCAGCTGCCATTGCAGTTCGGTTGCGTCGGGCACGCCGACCGGACGCTGCTGCAGTTGCGGCTGCTGTGGCAGTGGCGGCGGCGGCAATCCTGGCATTCTCGGCGACCGGCTGTGTGCGCGCCGATCGTGGTGATGGTATTGCGGCAAGCCGGGCGACATGGGCGGGTGGTGCGGCTGCGGCTGCGGCGGAAGCTGATGGTGATGGCTGCCGCCGTGGTAGCGGTTGTGCCGGCTCGAATAATGGTGATAGGGTGCGTCGCCATAGCTTGACGAGTAGCCGGCATGCATGCGCGGCGACATGGCCATTCCCGAAGAGCTGGCCCGGAGCTCGGCCGAATTTGTGTCCTGGGCAGCCTGGCGGCTTTGAAACCGCTCGCGCCGCGGGTAGTTGCGCAGGATCTCGTCCCACTTTGCCTGGTACCGCGTGCCTTCTTTGGGCGACACCAGGTCGGGGTTGTTGCCGGTCTGTATCCGCCACAGGCAGATGACGCTGCCCATATGGTCGCGCAGAATGTCTGGAACATAGCTCTTCTTGGTGTTGATCTTGTTGACCAAATCGATCTCAAACAACCAGTCCAGATAGTCGATCAGCTTGTCCTCGGTCACCGAAAAGTCGAGCCCGTGCTCTTTGCAGTACCGGACCCACAGTGCGGCGCGCCAGGCGTAAATTGACCGGGTCTTTTTCGATATAAACTCGCAGCTCTGGTACAGCTCCTGCGAGTCCTTCAGGTCTAAGCGGAGTGAGGTGGCCGCACAATCACAAGAAGGAAGGAAGGTTTTTTAGCGTTGTGTGCTAATTGCGCCTTTGTTCGGCACGGTATCCAATCTGCGCCAGGCGTTTTTTTGCGCGAGCAGGCTTACAGCACAAGGCGAATTCTGGGCAGAGCCGAGGTGGCGCTGAAGCATAAACCCGTCCAGAAACAGACTTGTGCCGAATGGACAAATGTGGGCAGCGCTGACCCGCGCCGCATTTGCCTTGTCTGCGCGCACAAAGCACTACCGGCTAGTGCTGGCGTCCACAGCAACAGCATATACGGCCGTATGTCCTTACCTTGTTTGGAATACAGCGCCATTATCCTCTATTTGCGTGCGTCGACGGCGACTCCAAACGGGCGAAATATATCGGCGAAAATGTCAGATGCAGATGTGCAAAAATCGACGGCTCGCTGGGACCTGCCCCTTTTAACGATAATTGCTGCAAGGGTGCGTGCGCTAGATTGCACCACACGCCGTTATGCCAGAATAGAAGGCAATAGAAATAATAGCGTCTTTTTTGCTGCCGCGATCCTCGCAAAAACAAAGCAGTGCCAAATGCGAAAATAAACGAGAAGCCGGATTGCTGGTGTCCAAAGCTGTGGGAACGGGGGATATTGCTGCGCAAACGGCTCGCCAGCGATATCGGAGAAAGTGAGAGAGAGAAGAAAAGAAAAGGTCGTTTGCGGTGGCGCAAGCCGTGGTACAGGGGCGAGGTGCTTATATAGCCGGCGAGTTATTAACGCACACAGTGCGTGCACGCATCAACAGGAAAGCGACGTAGCAGGGGAGAAGCCCAGAGTAAATAAGCAGCAAGCGGGAACAAGGAGGAGCCGCGAGGCTGCTGGGGCCGTGTGTGGGGATGATAGAGGGTTTGGTGGCTTTGGACTATCGAGCACAATATGCAGCTAATCACCAAGCAACCCCGAGCACGAACCGACTCTCGAGACAAGGGACGTGAATGGCAAGCGGCCAAGAGACAACGGCACGAACAAAAAGGAAAGCAGGCGCAAGCTAAGCGGGTGGCTGGTGGAGCTCGGCGCGTTTGACAGGAGATGCAGAGAGGGGGGAAAAGGAGGAGCAAAAAAAAAGAGGGCCAGACAGGCGTTTGCGGTGCAACAAGGGTGCAGCGCAAGCCTGGCCCAGGAGTCGCAACGATTTTATTATGTACCTGTCCGCAGTGCAGAGGAAGTGGATTTTTTTGGCCGGGGGCCGCAGGTGCGGGTCGCCAGCCCCGGCGGCCAAAAAGAAATCGGAGGGCAAGTTCCTATTGCCACTAATGAAATCAACCCACCCCACGGACCCCCTTGCTGGACCCTGTAGTTTGCGTCTATTTTTCTTTTTGTCGGCAACTGCCGCCTGCTTGTTCCGTGCACAATAGACGGGGCAATGGCCAAGAAGCCGAAGCTGCAGCGCCCAGTTAATTTTTTGCGTTTAATTTCGAACACGAGCGCCAATGCACTCTTTTTTTCTTCGCATCTGGCAAGGGCAACGGGGGGTTTTCTCCTCTGTTCAGGTTATCTGCGGTTTGCCGTCGATCCCAGCCAGCCGAACGTTGCGTTTGCGATCTTGAAGCGGAGGGAGGGTGTCGAAGCCACGGCGGGGTTTCTGGTTCAGCGCAGCCTGCCGAGCATTTTCCGAATGCCCCGTGTCTCCGGAACGGATCCAGCAACCCCTTGGATGCGCGCGGCCCAGCGGGCAATTTCCCCC